>JAUESO010000133.1:0-140579 GCA_030914385.1 Drosophila antonietae | reverse complement strand
GTGCGGTTGCATATTTACATTTCGAAGAAGCTGCAGGAGCTGAATATATTTGCAGAGCATGGCTAACACTTTGCTGCAGATACTTTTGTTTGAGCGCAGATACGTTCAATAAACGTTAGTTTTCCAAGGCAAATCTGTTGCGTTTCCATTTCCTATTTATTTGTGTTAATTTATTTGGATTTCTTGCAATTAGATATCAGATTTAAGCGTGTTTAACTGCGCACTAAATTTGATTAAATTATAAATCATTTGCAATTGTTCATTAATTGAAATGCACCAACCAAGGAAAATCGAAAGCTTAATTATCTTTCACATTTATTTCAATTTTTGCATGCCAATAAAAGTTATACTATAATTCTCTATTGATATTAGTTTTAGTTTAAAACTTTATCTTGCTTCGCGCTGTAGATACTTTTCTTTGCGTACAAATACATTTAGAATATTGCATGGATAGCTAAACTATATGCAAAATATCTGATATATTTGTTTTCTATACGCGGCTAGCTGAATCTATGGCCAGGAAGCCAGAGAGATATATTTGATTTAACTCTAGATCTCAGCCTCAGAAATAGATATAGATCTAATAATCCAGTTAACTCTATATATGATCCTCATAATGAAGAATTTGACAATGATTGTTCTAATACAATAATTCTCAATAATAATCATTGCGTTTCTTAGCTTGTTGTATTTGATCTTATTGGAGAGCTATAATGATTGCGTTTCTTCTAGCCCTGAGTCCTACGTTTCCTTCAGGTACTATCAAATATAGTTATATAGTTAGCACACTTTTCTATACTTACTTTATTTGCTGGTTCGATTCCATTTCGTTTCCCACATTTTAATACATTCAACTTGCCTTCTCAATATGTTTTATAGACACATTTCATTTCACTTACATTCGTCTCGAATGCATTTAATTGTTTATATTTCATTCTAATTGGTTCTTCTAACATATCATTCATTAATCAACTGCGTTCCAACTTCAGAGTGTTCCTCTGGCTTTCCATTCCATGCCATTCCAGCAGCTTTACTTTTAACTTTTCAATATTCATTAATCAACTGCGTTCCAATTTCACAGCGTTCCTTTGGCTTTCCATTCCATGCCATTCCAGCAGCTTTACTCTCAACTTTTCATTATTTTCTACGTTAGCTTCACTTAAATTCGCTCTACTTTAATCAATCTGATTTCTTTTCCGCTCTTATCATTAGTTTCAGTGTTGACTGTTGTTTCTTTGAGTGCCCTGTTCCATTTCCACATTGTTTCCTTTTTTCTGCTCTCTTAAGTAGTGAATTTCGTTTCATTTTTATTAAAAGTTATTTCATTGTTCGTTTCACTTCAATTGAGTTTTATTGTCATTTCTTCACTTCATTTCCTCTCTATTCTTTACTTCCAATGAAAGCTTCACTTCAATCAAATTCCATTTCCATTGCGTTTCATTTCCTGTTCACTCTCCACTGATGTTCTTCCAGCTGCCATAACGAACTGTTAAATGTGAAATAAATTTTGACAGGTGCGCTTATTACATCGTCTTTATGGCAATTAATGTCCCCAGTCTCTCAATCACTCACACTCGCCCTTGCTCTCTCTCCCACTCTTTCTCTCCCTCTCCCACTGCTTTCGTTCACGGTCTTGCCACAATTGGGTGGAATGTACTTTCAAAGTGACATTTATCAAAAGGGCGCATAATTTATTAGGCACAAAGTACGCGCACATAAAACGACAAGGATAGACGCAACGAAGAGAGCGAGACGGAATGTGCACAGAAAAAATAAGAAGAAATATGCAATAATATGAAAAAATACAAATGAAATGAGTAAAATTAAGGGTATAAACGAGCGAGTAAACAAGCTAGATAGATTTACCAGCTAGCGAAAAATCTGTGAAGTATCTTTTCATTTAAATTAACCCTCAAAAAACGCATGTGTATGCACGTATGCATGTATGTGTGTATAGTGGAATACGTAATGAGCACTTGCGGTACACGTAAACGTAAATGTCTAAAGCTGAATGCCAGCTACAGTCCGAATACCAACAACTACAGCAGCAGCAACAACAACAACAACAAGCATCAGCCGACGGCTGCTCGCTCACTCACCACTGCCTGCCATACAAACACGTATACACACACACACATACACCCAGGCATACACAACCCACTAGCAAGTGCTACGCTTTCTTGCTGCTGCTGCTATTGCTATTGCTTTTGACTCGTCGTTCATCGTTCCCATTTAATGTTGCGCACAAGCACACACACATGCATACACATTTACTGAAACATACATACAGCCCAGTGTTAAATTTAGTCCGCGCCTGGCTGCGCACATGTTAAGTTTGCTAGTAAATTTCCAACTGGGCTCGCTAGCTCTGCGAACAACATTTTGCTGCTGACGTTGACAGCGAACAAGCGGCAGCAGCAGCAAAGCAAGTTTCACGTTGTGCGCGCAAACATGGCGATGGCGTTGACTTTGCGTTTGCCTTTGCATTTGCTTTTGCGCTGCAGTTATAGTGAGGCAATTGTGTATGTGTGTGTGCGTGTTTACTTTTAAATTGCAAACAGGCCGTTCGACTGCTGAGCGACGCGTCGTCCAGCCCCAGCAGCAACAACGCAATGCAGGCCGCCACCACCATTTGGCTGGCAGCGACGCTGACGTTGGCCGCAACTGCGGCATATTTACATTTTGATTGGGAAACTGTTTGGAGGCGCATTTTGATGCCGCATTCGTGGGTGTAGTTTATTGTTGCTGTTGCTACCGTTGCTTTGCTGTTGTTGTTGCTGTTGCTGTTGCTGCTGCTGCTGTTGTTGTTCTTGTTCTGCTGCTTCATTTGCCTTTTTCGTTTCATTTCACACGCACACACACGTATGTAGATGTGTGTGTATAGCTGTACAGCTTTTTGTGTTGTTGCTTTTGCGCTTTGTCCAATTATAATTTGTTTCGATTTATCACACAGCTACAAGAACAACAACAACAACAACAATATATGATTAATTGTACAGACCTTCAGCTCTCACTCTAATCTCTTAACAATCGCTAGACTATTTGTCATCTAACGCTTTGAGATATCCGCATGTTCAAGAATTTTGCTTATTTTTCGTGCTTGTTTTTCGCCTAATTGAAATACCTTTGCAAAATTTTATTTAAAATTATTACGTAATTATTACGTTATGCTCTGCCACTGTGACCCGTGGGACTTGTCACAGTCAGAAATCCAGTCACAGTCCCAGTCTCATTGTCGCTTGTTTTCATGGCTCCTTCTACATGAAATTAAGCCCACTAATTAGCTTAAGAATGCTGCCCTGCGTCGCAGTCGCAGTCGACGCCGATGCCAACGCCAACGCCCAGGGTTGAGACTTGAAAAATTTCGAAAATTTAGCAAAAACTCTTAGACGGGTCCAAAATGGGTGGCTTTGTAGCTGGCAGGCATGACACGCCTACCTCCCCCCCACTCTCTTTGCACTTTTGCGCAATTTAAGAGATTAAATTGTTGCCACATTGTTGCTGGATGCTGCCGTTGCTGCCGTTGCTGTTGCTGTTGTTGATTCAACTTTAATTTTTCAAATTCCAATTCCAATTAAAGTGAATATTTAAATTGCTTTGATTTGCGCAGTGCCACAGATTTTCAACACTTGCCACAGAAATTTGCATAATCAAATCAGGAAAGTCAAGAGAGAGCCAGGGACTGCCAGAGTGGGTGTAGAGAGGGCGAGAGGGTATGAGAGAGAGTGAGAGTGAGAGTGAGAGAGAGAGGTATTGACATTGCATGTGTCAAATTTCACATAATCTGTTTGACTTTTTCAGTTAAAATATGGATATGGCTGTGGGTATTATATTAATTTTTCTCTTTGCTAGCTCTGATGGGAAGAGATATAAGATAAATTCTCTTATATTGAAGAGCAACATATCATAAGCTATATACAACGAAATCTGTGTGTATACCCTATAGGTATAGTATATTATAGATACAGCGAAATCTCTATATCGGCAATGCATTTTAAACTCTCCGTCGAATAGAGCTGCCTGTGTGGTGGAACAGTTCTTAAACGGATATTACATATGTATGTACATATGTATACCTATATACAATAGTTAACACTTCCTAAGTAAGCTAAATAGTAACATTCTCCAGCTAGATATGCCAGGGCAACCAATAAAACTCACATGTTAAGCGATATTATCTTTCCCGACATATAGACTGTACTTAAACGGAAGAGAAGCTGGTTTCTTTATGAAATATAGAGAGTTTTCTATATTCCATAATCAGTATTTCATCTTACTTAGCAACAATAACTTTTCAATACTCTAGGAACTATCCATATTCCTTTTAATAGATTGAATAGAAGATTGACTATAGTTGGCAACTTTTAGTTTTATTTTTTCATATATTTGCCATATTTGTAGCAAATTCTTAGCCTAACTTAGCCTAACTTTCAAAAACTAAATCAATAGATCTTCCCTAAGACAGTACTACTTAAAAATTCCCATTGTAAATCTGGTCAAGTCGGAATTACGCTAACTATAAGTATGACAGATACGTTCCTTCTCCACTATTTATGACCAACTCTAAGATGCTAAGCTCAGGCACTCTATCACACAGCTTTTTTCAATTTCAGACATCCGCAATATTCACCTAATTGGATGCCTATCGATCACGCCTACATGAGATCATTAAAAAAACCAAAACCAAAACAAAAATGCCCACACCTTCATAAAGTGGTTTGACGGGAATATTTTTTTTTGCGAACTACCGAAATATATATATGTATGTATGTATATACAATATACATATGTATGTATACAAGATAAATAGCATTCATGAATCTGAAATATATGTAAATATATATATAGAATGATATATGAGTTACACTTTTTGCGTAAATACCCAAGATGTCGACTTGAAGTAGAAGATCAAGATGAAGTTATGAGATGCTTAGGTTATACTATCTGGTATCTTGAATGAGCTTGCTTTTCCGTCTTTCTCAAACTTCGATCATGTAATTCTCATCTGATTTAAGGTAAAGCATAGACTAGAGAAACTAGACTAGAGTTATTAAACTAGATATGTATGTAACCTAATTACATATGTTTTTCGATAGCTACAAGAAGGAGTTATTAGAAATCGTTATATAGCTAATCTTTTCGGATATTTGGTGTCTTTATTTTGAAACTCTTCTATATAAAAATATGATCTATAACAAGCATAAAATGCAGATCAAGATTTCATCTAAAAAAGGTCAAGCTATATAGAGAATATCTAAATTCAGAAGTAGATCTCTTGATACTAGAAACACTTCAGTTGGAAAAGCTCGTATAAAGGCTTGAATAAAGAGAGACAAAATAGATGTAGGAATTTACTAAACATAGTACAACAAATATAAATATGCTATAAAGTACACGGTATATAGTATATGTCAAATAGTTTCCTTACTTCTATATGAACTATATATAGTATATCATCTACTTACTTCTATATGACTTCATATGACTTTCCTTACTTCTATATGACTATGAGCTATAGTGAAATATTGAACTATATTTAAAATTGACCTGCTTTTCTTATAGACAATTAACGATATCAAATAACGAATTCAAATTCTAGTATTCTTGCAATCATTCCGTTAGCGTAGGTTTAATATACTCACATATCTTTATATTACATCGTCTAGTACTCTAATATTCCTTTAATAGGTATGTGCATAAGGGGTACAAATACCTTGACTTGGCATCTAAGAGGCTTATCTCAATTATGTTGTAGGCACGAAGGATGCCTTCGGAATTGCTGCGTCATTGCGGAAACCTCTTTTTTATTTGGGGCAAAAAGAAAATGGAGTCGAAGGAAACTCTATTTTCCTTTATGTCTTCATAACTAGAGCTCTTTAAGTGCTTTGAAAAGGCATAAAATAGATACATATCTAGGGATATGAAGCTAATGAAAACTTGAATTTTTTTAATAATATAATAAGCAGAAATATGGAAACGTATATCTTTCTTCTAATTGAGAATACAGGTATTATCGAAAATATAATGCTTTCTGTTGAATACCTTGCTAAAGCAGGTAAGTTAATGCCTGAGTTCAACCATCATATAAGGAGAATCTAGTGAATAATAATAGGAACCACTTAGATTTACCAACAGAGTTTACTACAGATAAGTTTCCATATTGTTACTCAAACTGTTTTCGAACTTCTTTCTTTCCTAACTTTTGAAAACATTTTTAAAAGTAATAGTTAAAAGCAAATTTCCTGAACTACATATATATAAGACAATCTTATAGAACATTTGCGCGGCTGCTTAAAATAAGTAAAATATGTATGAAATGTTCTAAAGTTAACATAAACTAAAGGCATCAAAAACAATTGAATAGTTATACTAAAGAAAACTATTCACATTATTAGAAGAGTCGTACTACTGTAGATTATACTAACAATCTAAAAGAGATTTTCAAAACTTAAAACTTTAAGTCGAAGGCCCATAGACATTTTAAAGATCTATCATTTTTAAGTATCTTCGATATGAATTTAAATGAACATACCAAAAAAACATATTGAAGCTATACAAAAATCATAGGAATATAATGAAAAGTAACCCATATTTACAATACATTATAATATTTTGAATATCAAATCATTTTTATCAGTTTATTACACACGTTTTACTAGTTTCTTTAGTTATAATACTCAAATATGCTCTCTAAACTTTTGAATTTCTTTAATTCATACTTGTTAACGATTAGCTTAAATCATTTAAATTCATCATTTAATACAGCACACCAAATCCCATATCGAGCTAATGCACTTAACTGATAAAATTTCCATTCGAATTGAACTTTGAGCTGACCTTTTGCCAGCTTTAGTTTGAGTTTACGCATACTTTTTGCATTGACTGTCAAGAGTTTTATCCGCAGTCGGATTTCCTTTCACATCTACTTTAGTTGCTCTCCATCCGCAGCTCCTCCTCGTTCTCCACCTCCTTCTATTTTGGCGTGCTAAGCATCAAATTGGCGTGAACATAAAAAAAGTTGTACGCGACTTAGGCGAACTTTTGCACAAGTTCTCTCCCGCTCACACTGTCTGTCCTTTGCCCTCTGTCTCTGCTTCTGCTTTTGCTTCTGCCTCTGGCTTGGCCACTGCCTCTCGGTACCTCTTACTCTTTCTATAGCTCTTGAAGTAAAGCTTAAGTTTTTGGGTAACTTTTGCCGTTATTTTGCTGAAACTTCTGTCGTGTCGTGCTATCCCCTCGCTCAGCACTGAGACCAAATCAACTTTTCGCATATTTTTGAGTGCCCGTGCTCGTGTATGTGTGTGTGTGCGAAAGAGTATGGGTATCTTTCGACTACCGCCCATAGGTAACTTTAATGAAATAATTTATTATCGGCTACGCCGCATACGTTTAATTGAAACTAAAATATTTTTGATTAATTATAAGGCAACAACAGCAGCAGCGGCAGCAGAGGCAGCAGCAGAAACCTTTTGTTTTCATACAAAACTGAGCTACAGCTAGCGGCGTCGGAGCAGCACACGAGCGCCGCTCGGCCCGTACTATGTTCTCGCTCTCTATCTCTCTCTCTCTCTCTCTCTCTATCGCTCTCTCAAGGCTGTGGGTATTCGATATCATGCTGAGCTCTGCTGGCGTCGCTGCCAGCGCTGTTTTCGTTGTCTTCATTGCTCAACCTTTCAGCCCCTCTTGTCTTTCGTATCGTACCAACTAACATTTGTCACAACACACACACACTCGCGCTCGCACAGGCACACACCGATAGGTACATGCTCGCACATGCATTGAGTTCGACTATGTATTGAGCTCTCTGTTTTGTGCCGCTCATTCGCCGCTCACACACAGTTTCGTCAATTCGCCTTTCGCTTCTCTATCTGCCTGCTGCTCTCTGCGACCCTCACGTACATACACACACACACACACACATGCACTCGTGTACATTTATATTTCGTTTGCTTTTTGCCTCTTGCTTTTGTTGTTATTTTCGCTTCGCTTCGCTTAATGCCTTTTGGTTTTTCGGTTCGGTTTGGCTTGGTTTGGTTTGGTTTGGTCGCTGCATATGGCTTCGCCGCTGGCAGCGCTGCTTTAGTTGTCAGTTTCGCTATACCTATTCCATTCCACGCATCTTCGCCGCTGCTACTGCGGCTGAGACTCTGAGGCTGTCACTGGCAACCAGTTTGCTGTTGCTCTGGCTCTGGCTCTGGCTGTGGCTGTGGCTGTGGCTTTGCCTTGTCGCCCATTCGCATTGCTCGTTTCGTGGCGCGTATCTTATATCTGGGCATTCAGCAGCCCCCGTTGCCTAACTTATGAAGCCAGCATATTATTTTTATCTTCTTCTTTTTACTATTTTTTGCCTACCCCCGATGAAGACGACGACGACGACCACTGTCACATTGTCTGTTTGTTTATACATTTGAGCATGCATGTGTATATGTGTGTGTGCGCTATATGGAAAATGAGGACGAAGCGCATAGTGAGAAAACTCATTATTATGCTCTGAGCGGCTGTGAACGCTTGAGCTCTGCTGCTGCGCTGCCTCTGCCGCTGTCTCTGTGGCTCTGTGCACGCGTAGATAATAAAGCAACACACGCTAAACAGGGCTGTCAACTGCTTTGAATATTTCTGTGGACTAACTATTGTATGTTAGGTATAAATATACAGAGTATAAGGAAATGAAGGGAATTTTATATTTAGTTTGGAAGGTTTCATAATTTTGATGGATGTAAACATACTTATGATTTATGTTATATATATTAAGCAAGTATTATTTTTTTTATTTATATCCAATTTTATTTATTTTTATTTGTATTATTATTATTATTTATAAGTAATGTCGACTAACTTTTCCTCATATACTTTTAAACTTTTCTTTCAATGATGAATATTTAAAAAATAAATAAATATTTGAAAAGGAAAAATATGTGATAATTGCGAATATTTTATATGTACTATATGTATGTATAATTTTTTAAAAGTAGTTTTTTTTTTATTAAATTTATTTATTATTTTGATTTATTTTATTATTATAATTTTTTTCTGTTGAATATATAAATATTGTTATTTTGAATATTACTTACAATTTAAAATAAATTTTCATTCATAATCAAAATTTTCATATCATAATAATTTCTATATATATATGATTATTCATATTTTTGTTTATGATTTTAATTTATATTCTATACTCATACATTTACATATGTTCTTTTTTAGTTTTAAGTAATATTTGAATTTGCTGACAACCCTAGTGCGCCTGTGGCTCCATGCCACGACCGCCAGCAACAGCTTAGGCAAGCGCACATGCACACATACAAAGGCGCCTTTTCACACACACACACACACACACTCACATGCTGAGTGCACATAAACATCTGCTGCTGCTGTCGCTGCTGACGCCGCCGCTGCTGCTGCTGCTGCTGTTGACGTCGCTGGTAATTGGGAATGGTTATATGAGGCATGCGGCAAGGCGGCAAAGACGGCATGGGGCAGGCGGTTTTGAGCCGTGCTGCTCATAAGCATGATTATGATGATGCTGAATGATGTGGCTGTTGTCGGCCGATGTGTGTGACGTCACAGCAGCAGCAGTCGCAGCAGCAGCGTTTATTGGGAAAATCTACTGGCAGATATAAATGCGTATCTAAATGTACATATGAGTGTATATGTGTATGTGCTCATATATGCATGCGTGTGTGTGTGTGGTTCGGCATGCGCCCTGAATACAATTTTTGTAGCTAAAGCTGACTATGAGCTCGCACAGCTCACAGTTCGCTGCTCGCTGCTCCACTGCTCAGTGCCGCTCGGTCATTGCTTGCGGGATTTGTCGAGCCATCGCAGCAGCAGCGAATGGGAAAGAGAAGAGAGAGAGAGAAAAAAAATAAGAAAAACAACAACAGTCGAGCACAAATTAAACTTAAATGCCCCCCATTCAGTTGGAGGCTGCTACCGGAGTTGCTGTCGTTAGAGCTCTGCTGGCTCTCCTTGTTGTTGTTGTTGTTGTTGTTGTTGTTGCAGCTCTGCTTGGGCATCGTCGTGCCACTGGCCACGACTTTCAGCTGTGCCAGTGGATAGAGGCTGCATCGTCATCCATCTGGGCACATTATTAGTTTCTTTTCTTATGCTTTTTTTGTTGCATTTGTTGATGCTGTTGTTGCCTTTGTTATTGTTGTTGTTGTTGTTGTTGCTGCTGTGGCGCTTTATCGCATTTATTGCTGCACGGCGTCTCAATTAAGCTGTTAAGAGCAGTTGAGGCCAATCTATCGTTGGAATTAAAGCCAATCAATAATTTACGACAGAGCCTGGCCAAGCCACATCGAACGAACAGGATGAGCTCAATCAACGTGCATTTGATGTGGAGGCCAACCAGGCCAGCCAGGAGGCATGCCATAAGGGGCCACATGTCCAGCTGTCACACACAGGCATACATACATGTATGTACATATGTATAAGCAGCGTTGCCATATCACTTAAAATGGCGTTTCGGTTAACCCAAGCGAAAGTCTGCCAAATCGATGGTTTCATATAATGAAATCCAATTTAAGTGCTGCTACACTGATTAAGCGTTGAGCAATAGAGGAAAGAGCGTATTAAGTCCACTTGACTTAATACTATCTGTAAGTGTTCATTAGAAATGAGTATATCCATTAGTCGCTATGATATGAATCTTTAGAAATCATTGAATCGTAATAATTATATTCATTCACAGAGATCCATGCAAACAGAGTGATATATGCCTAACAAAAGACTAGAGAATCTATATTACTCATATAGATAGTAACGTAATGACGTTCCCGTCCAAGTGGTATCCTAATGCCCATGTCGAAATCCATGTACTCCCGTACAATCTTATGTACTTTTAGGCTCAGTACCATTAATATAAAATATATGGATACAATCATGATCCAAACTGCCAACCTAAATGGATGTTTAGTAGAAAATAATACAATATTCTTATGTATATACATACAAATATACAATATGTATGTCTGATATTATTGAAATCAATCTTAAACAAGATACAGATAAATATGTAATATCCTTTTGTACATACATATATCAATAGTTATAATGTATGACAAATTTGTTATGTGAACCAAACTATATTATGTGGAAATCTGGAAATATGAAAATGAATCAAGAAGCATTAAATGCATATTTACAGTTCATATGCTTCCACCTACATACCTGTTAAGACATCTATCTATAATTCTAATTCAATATCTATGTAATTCTCTATATATCAATCGATCATATTCAATCTCTCTGCAAAATCTACTCTTTCTAAACGTTTCTGTGTTTATTTCTTTGTTCGTCTATCTCTCACTCGATCCCTATCACTCTCTCATATTATATATCTCTTTTTTTTAATATCATATATCCATAATTCTAAAAGACCATTACATATTTCAATGTTTCCGGCGTTCCCGTAGATATATTTATCAATTTTTCTCCATATTCATAATACATTAAGTTGAATATCTCTATTTGCCTTAAAACCTATATCTATCAGTTGATCTATCTATCTATCAATCTATCTATCTATCTATCTATCCATCTATCTATCTATCTATCTATCTATCTATCTATCTATCTATCCATCTATCTATCGACTTTCAATCAAATTTTAATGATTGGAAACTTTTCCAATTTTTCATTTATCTACATATATTGATGGATATCTCTAATAGTCGCTATCTCATTTCAATCTCATTTAATGAGCTTTTCATAGCTCAACAAATCATTAAAATGATTATAAGAGTTTCGATTCAACCGAGAAACTTTCATTTGTTGATTAAAAACGGGAATTAACTAATGATAATGACTAATGCCTTATGACAAATGACAAATATATATTTAGTGCCTTAACCAAAGCATTAGGTAACCTAGTTTCTATAATGAGAACGATAATGATAATGAATTACAGCTAGTACAATGATCAACTGTATTGATCATAATAATAATAATAATTATTATTTTGTTACAAAGTCTTGAATACTTGAATCTAAGATGCTGAAAAGATTTCCTGATTAGGACGCTATCTCTTGTAGTTGAACTAAGATATTTTTCCTATGAGCGCAAGCTTTACATTATTGAAAGTGGATCTAAATACAAATATAAATACATATATGAAAGATATTATACATTTAAGTTTGAAATTATTGCATTATTTTAACTGTTTGCAAAGCTTATGATTTTATCATGGGCTCGGCATTCGGAATGAGTCAGTTTATAAAGGCGTGATAAAGACTTAATCTTATTTGCAAAGATTCGTCAGGAACTGTTTATTCCAGAAGTGAGTTCTGAATGTAGATATGTGTGTATACATATGCATTGATATTAAACTGTTCTATGTTTAAAAGATATAAATATTTATAAGTATTTCACAATATTTATATATAATAATAAAAATCATCACAAAATTTGATTCAAGACTTAAATCAAGGCAGAAATACTTTGGCATTGACTATAACAAGAATTCAAACAGCAGCTGTCAAGAGTTAAGCAAAACCAGCTTAAATGAAGCATTAATCGAATTGACAAGCACTTTAACATGAAGTTGAACTGCAATTAATATTTAACAGAAACCCGAAAAGTCTGAACAATGATTATGTCTATTATGTTCAAGGAATATATTCCAGAATGTCCAAAACCAATCACAGATCTTCATTGTAGTAAATAAAAAAGAAGCTTTAAACAAGTTAGAATATATGTATATAACATGACAATCTGACAAGAAGTATAAAGCCCAATCCAGGTGGTATGAAGAAAATGAGGTAATTCCCTACAACTAATCAATGGACTTCATTATTTTACGTTAAATAACAGACGACCCAAGTAGATGCAGAGAAACTAGCACAATTATGACAAAAGTTCAATGACAACAACTTCATATCAAAGTTTAACAATTAGCCGCTTGCAAAGTCATTTCATTATTTAACCCACAAATTATCCTCTCAACAAAGTAATCAAAACTAAGCACCTAAATACGAGCCGAATTTTTCTGCAACTTTAATCAATGCATAATTGCTGCAACAAGAACTTTAACATGAAGTTTAACAGCAACTTTAATCAATGCATAATTGCATCAGCCTCGCTTCCTTGACAAACAGCTTAACAGCAACAACGGCGTCTTCATTAGCAAATCTCTTGCACCTGGTTGCATAAGCAACAGAGATTGCCATTAGACCGGCGACAGGGAACGGTAAAGTCGCACAAGAAAAACAGTGAGATAGAGAGCGAGAGAGAGAATGAACAAGCAGCAAAAATTAAAAGCAAGAAAAAACATTCGATGAATGAATGTGCAAAGTACAGACGTCGACTGATTGGAGAGCTTTTTCTGTTGCTCTCCCTACCCCTTACTACGTCTCTCTCTCTTTCGTTCGCACTTTAGCTGTTTTTTTTTTTGTGCGAGTATTTTAGAGAAGGGAAAAATAAACACAAATGCTGATTGCTGATTCACATGTGTGTGCAAGTGAGTGTGTGTGTTGGTGTGTGTGTGTGTGTTTGTTCTGTGGGGAGCCTACGTGCAAATATGCAACTTCTGTATACGGAATCAACGAATATTGTCGAGTGGGCAGATTTCAGCGAAATAAACTAGACTTGAGCTATGAAACCAAAAACAGAAGTATGAATGATATGTAGATATAGGAAATACACTGTGCCACTAAAGTCACCCTATATATTCTCATAAAACTCTCTGTAACTTCGTCTATATTCTATATTCTATATTCTATATTCTATAATCTATATTCTATGTTCTATATTCTATATTCTATATTCTATATTCTATACTCTATATTCTATATTCTATATTCTATATTCTATATTCTATATCTATTCTATATTCTATATTCTATAATCTATATTCTATATTCTATATACCTAGAATATAGATTTATTATATAGAATATCGTTTATCATTGTAATCATTTATACTTTTATAATTTCTGCTTCCTCTAAGCTATACAATTTTTAGGGAGCTCTGGAATTTTACAACCTGGGTCCTTCTACAGCCTTTACTCAGCTCGAATTTACATTAAAATAACGATAAAAACCTTCAATTTCCATGAAATGCATAAAAAATCAATAATCAAACGCGAGAATATCTCAAAGGCTTTTAAAAGATTGAGTCATCAAATTTGGTGTTTCGACACATCTAAACTTCACATTTAGAATACCTTACAGTTGAAAATCCATGGTTATGCATACATATATAGAAAAGCAGCCCTAGCTCATAATAGTATATGCAGAATACTAGAAATAGACCACTTACAAGTCGAGTTCTCTTAAATAGATATTTTATTCATATTAATGTCTAGCTATCAGTCTAGGTTCTAAAATCTATCTATCAATTTTCTTTCATGAACCTTTGGTTTGAAAAACTCTATATAAGTTTTTTCAATTCTCTGTAAACAGCAATGATATGCATAGGTATATAAAGTTTCTAGTCTGACTCATTACGCATTTCGTAAAAGTATATTCAAATACTCGAAGAATATCTTGATAGTATGAAATATCTATATCTTGATAGCTGTATTTTAGAAGGTTTCCCTTTGTATGCTTAAAAACCTTGCAAAAGAAATGAAAGGGGGAAGTAACGTGGGTTTTCTCGTACTTTTAAGAGCGTAGAGATAGATAATGGATATGGACTAAGGTTTATAACTACTCTGTCCAACTTTTGTAATTTACATGTCCAGACTCTATGTAATACTTAATTCTATAAATTCAGATTTGTATGCTTTAACAATGTACATCATTTCACAATTTGTGTGTATATATTTGCCATTCTCTATAGGATTTACTATCTAAAAGATACGTTTTTATATAATTCTTTCTACAAATCTTCTTCTTCTATAATTTCTTTCTACAAATCTATACTATGTATGTATGTCTATATGTATGAATATCATTTTACACAGATGTTTTGAGGTTTACGGGCCTAGAACTAGAATACTAGAAGCTAGAACTAGGAACTAGAAACAGCTTTATAAAACCTTTAATTCATCGTCACCCAAATAAGAATTCTGAAATTTGTATATTTATTGGATGAAAGTGTAGGATTACGTACATTATGTATATTGTATACATAAAAGTCGACTAATTGGTTGTTTGCTTGTCATTTGAGCCTTGAAAACACAATGTAAGATTGTGTGGCACTACTGGAAAGACAAGAAACGTTACTTGAGGCCAATCGTTGCCGCTGGAAACACCTGGGATTAATGGATATACATACATCAAAGAAAATACATACATATGTATGGATATAACTACCCTTATATTTATCTCGTTTTCTCATATGGGATGCATATACTATGTACATACATATATAACTGCGTATGTATATTTAAATACGCTTGCAAATAGATACATATCTATATACATACATACATATGTATATACGCACACACACTTTTTTCAGTTGTTTCATGCTTCCAACTTATTTATATAACCACATACGCACACATGCATATCCAATTGCATATTTTACATTCTTAGTTATACACATACGTTTGTATATACCTCCACACATCCGCGCTCTGAGCAGAGATCAAAGCAAAAATGCGTATTATATACTCAACATACTTATGTGTATATGTACACATTCAAGCTGAAGGGTAACCCACGCCACATACCACACACACACACATATACTAGACGCTCGAACGGCATTTAATACATAAGCCTTATACATATATGGGAGACAACCAACAGCCCTTTCCTTTCACACAAATGTCGGTATGTATGTATATGGGCAGCGCCGTCAGCGTGAGTCGAAGAAACAAAGAAACAGCAGGCAAAGCAGAAGAGCCAAAACGCAAACAGCAAAAGCAACAGCAACAGCAAACGGCAAGCGGCAACGACAACGGCCAGACGTCGCCAACTCAGTGCAAAGCCAACTTCGAACGAGAACGGTTCGTTTCGCGGTCGCAAGCAGCGAATGAAATACAAAAGCCGTCGCAGTTTTCGTTTGCCGTATGAGAGCAACAAAAGAGACCAACGCAACCAAAATCAACGAGTGTAAGCGAGAGCGAGTGCGCAGCAGTTGCACGCCCAGTGAGAGTTAGTGTGCGAGCGAGATAGTATTGTGGCAGCCACTGAGCGCGCAGTAGAGAAAAAGGAAAACGTAAAAAACGGCAGCAGAGGGCAGGCAGTTGGCCGCCGTCAATGTAAATAGGCGTTGCGTATATGTATGAGTGCGGCGACTGCGCAAGTAAATAAAGACAGCGTTGGCAGCGTGTCAGCGTCGCAGCCGTCGTTTCGTTTCGTCAGTTGAACATGGAACGTAAGGCCGAATAGACGTGCGCGGATTTTTCATCGCCAAAATAATAAATTGCTTCAACTGTCCAAGCGTATTACATACATTTTTGTGTAATATACTACAAGAAATAAATAAAATTTTTTATAAATTTATATTTAATTATTAAATAATATAAAGTGAAAGTAACTTAAGTATTAAAACGCATTGTTTGTACAAAAGCTAGAAATTTCCTTTGTGTCTCGTGTGACAAATGCCGCAACAACAACACGACGACGACGATATCAGAAGGCAGCAAACAGCCTGCGCTTTATATACACAACGACGTCTATGTAAACGTCGCAGTCGCAGTGCGCGTCAGCAGAGGCATTCATGAATGTGTGTGTGCGTGTGCAGAAAACATAAGGCAAAGTATAATACACAATAAAGGTGCACACGAAAGCAAATAACCCAAAGTGACAGCCGCAGCAGCGCTCGAGTTTCTATGCTGTGTGCGACTGTATATATATATATATATATAGATATATGTGAGTGTTTTGTGTTGAGAAATATCAAAGTAACGAAGTAGAGGAGTAAAGTGTAAAGCAAGCAATAAAACGAAGCAACGCAAACAGCTGAAGCTGAAGCTGAAGAAAGAAAGGCACAAGATAAATTGTTGAAAATCTAATTAAAACGAAGCGAAGAAAATATATATATGAATATGTATATGTATTTGTGTATATAATTTGTGAAAGTGTGCGTGAGCTAATATGCAAATAACAGCACTTTGGATTAATATAACAAATAACAACAAAAACACCAACGGCTGCATCGCGTTTTGGATTACGTTTATCTCTTGCAGCAATTGGATAAAAACAATAACATAAAAATGCCGCGCATTCAACTGGATTAGCAGTCAAATTTGTACACAGGTAAATATAACAACATACAAGCATTGCAAAATGCTCTCTTCTCCTTATTTTGTTGCTCCACTAACATTTTACAACACTGATGCCGCCTGCTTGTCGGCGCACAGCTGTTGCGCTACTAACGCTCCCTCCCTCTTCCTCATTTCCTTTACCCAAATTAAGAAAAAATCACTCACACTCACTCACAACTCTCACTCCAGCAGTTGTGTTCGGTTGTTGGCAGAGGGAAGTAAGTGAAGTAACGGCAGAAAGTAGCTGCAAACAAAAACAGTCGCTGCGACAGCAACAGCTTTTTGTACCCCCCTCATACACACAGGCACACACACACACATATAAAGTCTACATTTGCGATTGGCAAGTGAGCTTACACATATATGTATATATTTGCATTTATGTATGTGTGTGGGCTTTACATGCTGTTATTACTCTTTTACATAAATATGCTCGAGCGCACACATACATATAAACATCTACAGTAAAATTGCATATTTTAACTGCTTTACTTTATTTCGTCGCTGAATGGAAAGTAGTGCGTGTGACTGTATGCATTTAAATGTGTGCGTGTGTGGGAAAGGAGATAAAGTCTTGGTCGCAATCGCATTCACCCTGCCCGCTGCATTTCACATGCGCTGCCCTCAGTGTAGCGCATTACTGCAGTCGGCACAGGCCGCGCTTTTGTTCTCAAACGTTAACTCACGTGAAATTCCGCTGCTTGCTTTTTTTTATTTAGTTTTTTTTTTATCCTTTTCATTTTTCGTACTTTTGGTTTTTTTTTGCGCGCGCTCTACCACTGCCTGAGCTGCTGTTGTTGTTGTTGCTGGGAAGGGTTCAACTTGGGTATGCTATGCGCGTGTATGGGTGAGTGTGTGTGTGTGCGTGTATGGGTGAGTGAGTGTGTGTGTGTTTGCGCACTTAAATTTTATGTAAAAAGGATTTTAAAGGTAGCTTCGTTCGTTTGCTTGTGCGCGTCCCTGAATACATTTCATATTCATTCATATTTACATTTTGTGAGTGAATGAACAAGAGGAAGAGGTTGAGAAAGAGTTTGGCTCTTACTGTAAAAAGTTTTGTACAAAACTTTTAACCGGCGCGCGCGTTGATGTAAAAACAACTTGAAATTATAAAGTTTTTTTTTCTTTTCTTTTATTCCAAAACATTTCGCACTCGCACTTGTGCTTTTAGGGAGTTCAATTTCAAGCCATTTTCATTTGACCAAAAAAAAAAAAAAAAGAGCCGTACATAACCCAACTTATCTGGCTGTTAACTCTGCCTCTCTTTCCCCCTCACTCTTGATCCCTTTCAATCTGGGGCTCCCCTTTGAGAGCGAATGCAATTTACTGTAGTAAGTGTGTGTGTGTGTGTGTGTATAGAGGGTCGCTCGGCAGTCGTTAACATTCCCTTGGCAACTGTAGAAGGGAGGTGAAGAGAGACAGAGAGTTAGGTAGACGGAGGCGGGGGTTAGTCGCTGTGGAGCAAGCATCCATTATCCATCAACTGATTGCACATACAAATATATATATACATATATATATTTATACATATATAATGAAATACAGCCTCTTCTTTTGGCCAGTGATTTCACAGTTTTGACTTTCAATTACGTATATGGCAAATGGGGGGCGTGGCAGTGCCAAATATGCGAATTTGATGAATTTAACATGAGATTTTCTGTTTACCATTGAGTTCTATTATTTTTCTCGATTTGTTCATGTTTTTTATTTTTTATTTTATTTTTTTCTGTTTATGGTTCACAACTCGTGTTCGCTTTATAAGGTTTGTCTGTTTTGTCTGCTTATTTTTCACTATTTTCTTATCATTATGCATTTATATACAGATAGATGGGCAGTATGAAAAAGAAGAAGAAAAAACAGCTGTTGCTGCTGCTGCTGCTTGCTGAGTTTTATCTTTTATTTTATTTAACATTTTCACAATCAGCACAAAATGCACGAGGCCAACGACTTTATAGAGAGAGGAAGAGAGAGAGAGAGAAAAAAAAACAAACATTTCTTTATGTTTTCCACAGAATATGCTGCGAGTGGAAATTTAAGATTTCTCTGTTTATGTGCATGTATTTGTGTGTGTGTGTGTTTGGCAACTTGAAACGTATTTTTATTGTGTTTACATATTGTATTTAAGGATTATATGAAGCTGAAGCAGGCAGTGAAGTGCCACAGTAAGTGCTCGCTAAGTGGAAAGCTCAACAATTTTGTATTTCAAAGGAAAGCTTTAGATCTAAAGTGAAAATGGGGGAAGACACATTTAGTATTCTCATACATATATTCTTGATCAGTATAAATGGTTTTTAGGATATCTTATTTATCTCTATCGACTGCATACTGTAGCAATTTATAGTGCTATATACTCTTATGGTATATGTATGTGCATACATATGTGTGCGTAGCACTCTATAAGCATTATAACTCTCTTAGTTTGTATGCTGACAGCGTGAGTACCCCTTCTACACGTCGTTGCTCTCTTTTTGCCATTCATGCATATGCATATGAGTGCATTTGTATGTGTATGTGTGATGTGTGTGTGTGTGTTGATATTTGCATTTGTTATTTGTCGTTTGACTGCATATTAAATTTCCACGTTTTTTTCTCTCTCTCTTTCTTTGCAGAAAACAAAAGCGTATTTTAGCGCAACTTCTATTATTATTATTATTATTATGATGACGCCGGAGTCGAAGGCAACAGCAACGGCAACGGCAACGGCAACAACAACACCAACAATGGCACATACACAAAAGCCAGCTGCTGCGTCGGCGTCGCAGTCGCAGTCGCAACATTTATCAACACTGGCAATGGCGACCAAAGCAGCCAAAGCGGGCAAAAGCTTTGTCAGCAATGCAAATAGTAACAACAATAATAATAATAATAACAACAACAACAACAATATCAGCAAAAAGCTTGCAATAAATATAACGGCGACAAGTGTTGATAAAATGCAAATGCAAAAGCAAAAGCGCAACAACAACAACAACAACAGCAGCAGCAGCAGCAGCAGCAAAAGAGCGCAGCAAACTGCATTAAAGTAAAAAGTGAAAATACTACAACAACAGCAACAGCAACAGCAACTGCAACTAATGCATTCGCAACAACAGCAGCAGCAAAGGCATTGCAGGCATGCAATAACAACAACAACAACAATATTAAGAAAGAAGCAACACCTCCAGCAACAGCAACTGCTGCTGAGGGCACGAACAACAACAACAACAACAGTGCAGCATTTGCCTCGTCATGCTCATCATTCTCCTCCTCATCATCCTCATCGTCATCCTCTTCATCCGCCTGGTCCAACATTGAAGATGCCAACAGCAACGGTGGCGCCTCAGCCGACGAAGAGCACTGCTCCAACGAAGAGGCGCCACAAACTGCTGTTGCTGCTGCTGCTGCTGCGGCTGCGGCTGCGGCTGCTGCAGCTGATGATGATGCTACAACGACATCATTGATGATGACGACAACGCCACGCCCCGTACTTCTAACGGCCGTCAATGCGCACATCATCTGCCACTTGTGCCAGGGCTATCTGATCAATGCGACGACCATCGTGGAATGTCTGCACTCGTGTAAGTACCAAAGGAGCAAAGAGCGAAGAGCAGAAAAAAAAGAGAAAAGAGTAACCCCTAAGCCACCAAACACCCTCAAATACCATGAATCCTTGGCACTTCGCGGCTAGGCGCAAAAGCTAATTAGGAAGTAGTTAACGAAACGAAGGGCAAACAGCGAACGGCCCTCGATTGCCGTTGCAATATACCCTGTGAGAAATGCAACAACAGTTGCTCTTGTGAACGAATAATCTGCGCCTGATTGACAGCATTTCAAAGTCATTTATCAGGGTTTAAATAAAAGTTAAATATGTTAGACGAAAATCGATATTTATCGATTGTGCTTGCTGAAGAGCTATTTGAAGTATTTTGATGTAATCAACAAATTAAATATAAAAGAAATAAGAAAGCGTTTTCAAGGAAAAGGACTTTATTAGAACTAGAAAAATCGATATTTATAGATTGCAATTAATGGAAGAATTTTGATTAAACCAAAAAGATGAAATATGTATGAACTATGGAACTAAACAAGAATAAAAAGCATTTAAAAGTAATATATTAGGGCTTAATTAGACATAGAAAATCGATATCTATCGATTTGTATTGCATAAGATAGATTTAACTTATGTTGTATCAAGTAAAGGAATATGCAGATTAGCATAAAAAGAAAATCAACTCAATTTCCGTTAGAAAAACGATTTTCATGGTAAAAATAAAGTATTTGCTTTCATTCTATTCAATGTAGATTATTGATAGAAGACAAATAGCATATGTAGGTGATGAATCATTCATCATCATCATTAATACTCTCAAGGCTAAAGCAAGTAATCGATATTTATCGATTGTACTTTAAAAATAAATATGCAGACTATTTTCTCAATTATGAAACTTGAAATATCAATCAAATCTGAATACAAAGGCAATATTCATAATACAAGATTTTGCATTTTGTTAACTTTCATCAAAATAAATCAAATAACTTTGAATTAATATATGATATTGATTCAACTATTTCGATTCTCAGATGTATAAAACTGTTATAAATAGATTTCCCATATATAATATTTGCTGCTTCTTAAATCAATTCAGTAATCATTTATAAATATTCACAAAGTAAGCTTAACGATTTTTATCGATATCAAGAAAAATCAGCGAGATATAAAGTAGATTATAAGAAGATCTTTTACAACTATGACAGATGCAATAGTTGTCTTATCTAGTCACGAATCTAAACAATCCCCTCTTAGCTATTTGCCAATTATTATAGGGTATACTAACTGGCAAAAACTCAGCCTACTCCCCTGTTTGCCCAGTCTGCGCTCTGCCATAGATGCCAAGCCAGATGCTGCCTTGACGATAAGTTAATGGGCAACATTAATGAGCCTGCTGCTGATGCTGCTGCTGCTGCTGCTGTTGCAGCTTCCTCATCTGCAAGCTCTCCAATACAGTCTCACACTTTTTAGCATAGCTCCAAAAACACAGCTTTCCTATACATAGCCCCAAGTATGCCTGTGTCTGGATAGCTGGAATGGAGTTAGATATATGGCACATATGTCTGACTAAATAATTACAAATGGTTCTGCGAGGATGCTCAAGCTTAATAACTGCTGAACCATAAATCAGACAACTTTCAAGTGGAAAACTGAGACAGCCTGACTCCGCTCTCTCTCTCTCTCTCGCTCTCACTCTCTCACTCGATTAGACCCAGACGAGTTTAAAGAAAAAGCAACGTTTTAGTTGTCTTTTGAGCGATTTTTATGTTACTTCAATTTCCGGTTCGAGTTCGAGCTACAGTTTTTCCATTTTTCAATTTTCTTCTATTTTTTTTTTTTTTAGTTACAGGCACTTTTCACGCTTTTTGGTTTCACGGCGACATTATTTTTTTGGTCTTTTGTTGACTTTCAATTTGGCGCTGAACAAATGCAATTTGGTTTTATTGAACGAAATTTATAGCTAGCGCAGCCAACTTAACAAGTTCAAGAGCTAAAACAGCCAACTTAACTAGGTTGAAAGTTGGAATCTGGCTTGAGAAGTTGTCAAAAAATGAGTTTGAAAAAACTAAGAATTTCGCTTAGAAAAGTTGTCAAAAAATGAGTTGAAAATAGTTTCGAGAAAACTTGGATTTCTTTTCAAATGTTGCCAGATAGTTTGGAAATATAAAATTTAACTTGTAAATTAATGGAATTTAATCAAAAACTAGAGAGTTCTTTACATAATACATTCATTTCCAGCGCTTTAGCTAGAATTTTTTCATATGCAACAAATGCCTCAAAGTCTAGTTTATGCTAATTTAAAATATTGCCAACTTAATGAGCAGGACATTTAGAGTTGCCAGATAATTTAGAATTTATTCAATTTAGTCCTAAAATTAAACAAAGTTCTTTCACATGCAGCAAATGCTTTCAAATCTAGCTGACATTCATTTCCAGCGTCGCCAGCTTAATTAGCATGTCATTCAGAGTTGCCAGATCACTGGCATTTATCTTAGCATTTGTCATATTTGTGCATTTGGCTAGCAAACTCTACATTTTGTGCACAAATTAGAAACATCAAAGTTGCAGACAAATTATGACATTCGATTAACTGCGCATCCGACACAAAATGCAGTTGGGCTTTATTCAATCTGTCTATCAGTCAAGCAGTTGGTAAATCTGTCTAAGCACATTTGTCGATTGGCATTTCATGTTGCTCTCGAGGCACATTGAAATCTGTTGCACACATAACACACAGCTCAGTGCCATATGCAGTTGACTGGTGCCGCCTCAGCTGCTGCTGCTGCTGCTGCTGCTACTTCTTCTCGTGGCAGCGTTGCCACCCCGTTCCATTTTTTGGATGCTGGCCATTCGCTGCACACCACCGAGTGGGGAGCTGCCAACAGCAGCTGTTGCGCTGCTTTTCTTTTATTTTTTCCTCAAATTTTTTTTCTATTTTGTTAACTTTGTTGCATTCGCCTCGTTGCCAGCTCTGACTCGAGGCCATTTTCGTCTCGCACGCAGCCCCAAACCAAGCAAAATGACAACAGGCTTCTGCTTCGGTTGTACTGTCATTTTTTTTTCTGCCATCCATGTCTTTCGGACTGACAGACAAGCGTAACAGGCACTGCGCGAATGTGTTGCCCAGACCAGCCCAGCCCAGTTCAGTTCAGCTCAGCCCTGTCTACCTATTGCTCCATATTTTCCCCTTCTCACGTTCTCTCCCTCTTCATTGCTGCTGTATCCTGTCTGGGTCCAGTCTCCAATCTCTGTCTCACTTTGCTGCATGTTGCTGTCGCTTGGGTGACAGTTGTAGCGAGTACGAATGGACGAGCAGACGAACAGACGGACGAACGGGACGCAGCACAGCATCGGACAGGCAGACGGACTGCCATTGACATTAAAGTCAAAACAAACTTTTTTTTTTTCTTTCTTTCGTGCCATGTTGCAAATGAAGAGAAATAGGGTATGAACGTACTGAGCGTGTGTGTGTGGGCGTCATGTATTTCAAAATGACATGTATAATAGCATTACAAAAAAAAAAGGAGTTTTATATTAATCTAATTGAACATTGAAGCAGCCATTAAGAGAGCATGAGCAGTTGCAAAAGAATAAAAAAAAAAAAAAGAATTAAGATTAAAAAAATAAAACAAAAATATATAATTCAAAATGAAATAATTTTAAAAATAAATTATAAAATAAAACACTAATAATAAAAAAATAAAATAAAAACAAAATAATGAATGAAAAAAAAATTAAATCAATTAAAATCACATTTTTGTTTTAATATAAAAAATAAAGCTAAAAAGAAATCTTTTTAAGTATAAACAAAATTAATAAAAAATAATAAAAATTGAAAAAAAAATAATTAATTAACTAAATAAAAAATAAAAAATAAAATAAATAAAAAAATAAATAAAAAAAATAAATAAAAAAAATAAATAAATAAAAAAAATAATAAATAAAAATAATAAATAAGAAAAATTAAATAAATAAAAATAATATAAAAAAATAAAAAAATTAATAAAAATAAATAATAAAAAATTAATAAAAATAAATAATAAAAAACAATAATAAAAATAAATAATAATAAAATAATAATAATAAAAACAAATAAAAAAAATGAAATAAAATTGAAAGTAAACAAATGAAAGAAATACAAAAATTAAATTAATCTAATATGAATAAAAATTAAATAAATAAACTTCTCATTTCATTGAAAGTTTTTCATAAAATTCATAGGCATTTTCCACTTTCATTTAGTATTAGAATTTCTTTTTTGAGTACTTTGAGTTTAAGACTCGAAAATCTATATATTTGTAAATTAAGAAGACTATATTTGAGTTACTCAAACAACTTGGCAAGTCTCCTACCTTTTGCAGCTAAATAATATGAAATTTTCATACTTTGTATCCATATTAATTCTATAGTCAATTCAAGTTCCTTCTTTAAGCCAATTATAGAGTATCTCACAGTCGAGCATAACGCGCTGCCCAATTTTTGCTCAATTTTTTTTCGTGTAGCACGTTCGAATTGAATAGCTGGATTGCGTTGCTTTTGCTTTTGCATTTCCTATTTCTGTTTTTTTTTCCTCCTTTTTTTTGATACATTGTATATCCATTTTGGGTAGCCGTTGTGTGTGTGTGGGCGTGGCATAAGCTTTGGCAAGCTACGTGCGTAATGCTAGGTGAATTATTTTTGCCAAGGTTTTACATAAATTTGTATAATTTCGAAGAGACGCAACAGAGTACAATTTGTAACTGTTTTATTCGCAGCTCTTCATCACTGTCTCGCTCAGTTTCTCACTCTCTCTCCATCTCTCACTAACTCGCTATCTTTTTCTTGTCTATTTTGATTGCAGTCTGCCACAGTTGCCTCATCAATCACCTGCGCAAGGAGCGCTATTGTCCTCGCTGCGAGATGGTCATCAACAATGCCAAGCCCAACATCAAGTAAGTAAAAGACGCAATTCACAAAGAGATATCTATATATACATATATATTTAGACTTATATATGACTGTTTCTGTTGCTGACAACTACAATTAGATAATATAAGAGCACAGCGGCTGCCCTGAATACTCTCCTCCATTTGTCTGCAGAGGGCCAAGAGTTTAATGCTCTTGAATAGCTCTTTGTGTGCGATAAGATTTCTATATAGAGATTAGATTTTGATTTGACTTTAAAAGAGACTTTAACTGCAGCAAATAACTTAAAATTATTATTAAGGGACTTGAAAGCAAACATATTTGATAATTAATATTAATAATAAAATAAATTAGGAAATCTAATTATTCAGGAATTCCAATTCCTTTTCAATTTCTAGCATTTGTTTCTGCTTTTCTTGATTCTTATAGAATATCTTCAAGTTATTTTTTAATTGGAATTTTATTTCATTAATCAAAATTAAAAATTATATATAAATACTATATTATTAAACTTTTTTCTTTTAATTTTTATATTTTTGTTTAAATTCATTTGATTTCAATTAATTTTTATTATACAATTTTTTAATAGCATATTTCTGTTTAATATGCAGTTTTTTGTTCTTCTTCATTTAATTTTTTATCAAAACAATTTTATTTAAATTATAAAAATTTGAAGATATTATTTTAAAGAATATTTTATTCAATTTTTTCACCTAATTGCAATCTCATTATTTTATATTATATTATATAAAGGAATTTATTTCGTTTCCATTGAATTGCAATCTTATTTTATTATTATTTATTTGTTGTATTTTAAATGTTGCTATGAAAACGGTTCTAAAATTTGATTCCATTAATGAGTTTAACATATGATAACAACTTTTATCTAATCCTAAATTGCTTTACAAAAAATACCAATTTTTTTAAAGTATTTATATACTTACATCCACCATATATTGGCCTTTC
Organism: Drosophila antonietae; assembly: GCA_030914385.1. Taxonomy (NCBI): domain Eukaryota; kingdom Metazoa; phylum Arthropoda; class Insecta; order Diptera; family Drosophilidae; genus Drosophila; species Drosophila antonietae. The sequence continues at coordinate 114,014 of JAUESO010000133.1, read as the reverse complement.
CATTTGATAGTCTATTTTTCTTATACTTATTATTTGATAGTCTATTCCATTTGATAGTCTATTTTGCTTATATTTATCATTATATATATTTTTTTTAATTCTAAACTCTTTCAACTCAATTTGACTTAACTAACAATTTATGCATTCTGCTGATCTCTTCTGCTGCAAACGCTGCTCTGCAACCGTTTCTTTTTTGGAGCACTTCAATTTGGGCGTCCAATAACAAAACTCGTTGTTTTGGCCGGGTTAAGAGGAAGCAGGAACTTAGCTGGGCACTGTTTCGCGTTTCGTGTTTCGTCTGTGCCTTTTGGCTTTTGTGAACTGTTTCCAGCTGCTTTGTTGTTGTTGTTGTTGCTTCCTTTTTCTCAGTCTTTATCGTTGCCTCTGGCCGTCGGCGCAAGACCCGCCCGTTAATTATCTCTGTCCTCTGCTGCTGCTGTTGTTGCCGACTTTTTTCCTTCTTCTTCTTCTTGCTTTTCGATTTACTTCTTGGAAATGCGTTTGGCAAAATGCTGCCACGTTTTGTGGTCGTCTGCAGTTTATCAGTTGGGCAGCACTTTTTTCCCTTCTCCTTCTTCTCCTGCTACTCCTGCTGCTGCTGCTGTTTTTTATTATTTTGTCTTTTGGGCGTGGGCGCCACACATCATACAATACAATAAAAAAAGAAAAAAACATGGCGGGCCACAATTTGCAGTTGTTATTTCTTTTGGTTTTGTTTACCTTTTTGGACTGCAAAGAAAAATACGTAATAAAAAACAAAATAAATAGACTCGGCTTTTGTTTTGTTTTCTCCTTTGATTTCTTTGCTTTTTCGTACTTCTTTTTTTTTTTTTAGGTACAACAATAAAGTTTTGCAATAAATTTAATTGGAGACTCGAGACCACGTACAAAAACCACTTGTCTGCTGTTTTATAAGGCTTATATATATATATATATATAGCTGTTCTATATAGTTGAGAGAGTTCTGCTGACTTCACACCATTTGGCAGCAGCAGCAGCAACAGCGGCAGCAGGTCGAGCTTCATTCATTCAGCTCTTGTTTGGGGTTGAGCTGTTTGTCTGCGACTGACTATCTTTTCAGTTTGGTATTCATTATCTTTGTGACTAGATTTCAACCTGACTTCATACAATTTGTATATAACGTTGCTCTATGTGTGTGTGCGCTGTGGGGTGTTGTCTCTGCCTGGCTGCGGGTGGCTGTTGCTTGTCTCTTATTAAAGCTGTAAGCTTAAATTGATTCGCACGTCACGAACGCGTTTTCTTTCATTAGAAACGTGCGTAGCCAACGAGAGTGAGAGCTGTGGCTAGCTAGTTAAAGCTAGACAGTGACAGCAAGTGCAAATATTTGGCAGGCTTCACATAAAAAGTTAAGCAAACGCCCAAGTTTTTCGACAGCAGCAGCAGGAGTCGCTACGAAAATTCAATTCAATTGAAGATATCTTTCGGCATTTCCCCTTATAAGCATTGACCCACAGCTTTGGCTCGTTTTTGTTGGTCAAGTTTGCTGAACTGGCTGGCGAAACCACAGTTACCACAGCGAAAGTTCTGTGGTGCTGCAATCCCAAAGAATCCTGCCAGCAGCAGAGTGGGAGAGAAAACTTTACAGTTGAGTTAAGCGGGCCCAAAAAAGAAGTGGCGTGAGTACTTCAGCTAAACTGGAATTTGCCCACACCAACTTCAGTCCAATATGTCGCGCATGTGACATTTATGTGGCTAACCTGAACAACCTTTAGCCACACACATTCACTGATGCGATACGTCGTCCATTTGTCGTCATTGCAATGTCAGCTTTAACCTCACTTTCTGTGATTAACCTTAAGATAAGGATGGATAAGCATGTGGATATGTTTAGATGTCTATAGATGTGGCGTGCTGAGACGAACTTGCAGACAACTGTCAAACTGCTTTAGATTTATTTGTTCAGTCATTTTTTCTTTCATTTATAATACTATTCTATTGAACAGAACTGAATATGTTATATTAAATATGCTATGAAGTTTCTCGTTGAAATGAAAACATCCATTTATATGTAGTCATATAAAAAAAATAAATTAAAAAAAATTGTAAAAAATAATAAATAAAATACAAAAAAACAAAAATAAATTAAAATAAAATACAAAAAAAAAAATAAAATAAAATACAAAAATAAATTAATTAAAAAAAAAATTAAATTTAATTTTAAAAAATAAAATAAAAAATAAATAAAAAAAATGTAAAAAAGAATAGAACGAATAGAAACAAAATAAATAATTACAAAAAATAATAAATAATAAATTTACAAAAATGTACAAAAAAATTAAGCAAATAATAAAAAATAAATAATAAATAAACTAAAAAAAGTAAATTAAAATAATTAAAAAGTTGTTCCATATACATATATTGTATCATCATAGTAAAAGATTCTTTGCATTATCAGCATACATTTCATACTTAATCCTCTTAACCCCTATAAATATAATAAATTCCTTGATTTACTGGGATTTGCTGACCATTGTGTTTAACCTCAATATTGTCTCGAAGCTGTACAACATATTGAGCAAATGTTGGGCAGTGTGTTGAAATCCTCTTAATACACAGCAGAGTAATTCTTTTGTATAACGTGAATGAAGATAATTAGCTAGAGACAGAGTCTATGTAGTTATTTGTTGACTATATCAAGTCGAATGTTTCATATCAACTAAATTTGACCTTAGATGCTAAAGGCATTCCTTACTATTAGTCTATAAAATTGTTATCTTATGTATTATTTAACTATATTATATTAGACATAAATCTTATATTAAATCATAGCATATTCCTATAACTTACATTCACATATCATAGACTTTACCTCTATTTGTCTCTCTCTTCACATTTGTATCCCTACTTCATCTGAATTATAATTCAGTTCTCTACTTTATGGTCTATCTGCATATCTTTATCTATAAATTTAGGTAACCCAAGCCCGCTGGCATGTAAATGATCTTACCCTAGTCTTGATTTCTTGTTTTTTGCTGTCTGCTCTTCCTTTTATTTTTTTTTTTGGCTCATGGCAAGGACCCTAGGCAACGACCCCTCGTCAGCGTAACCCTGCCCCTCATCTACTTATGTTCCCATATACAACACGAAATTCCTTTTGCTTATTCTTTTGGGCTACACAATTGTTCAATTCCTTTCACAAAATCATTTTGATTGAAGGCGAGCGACGTTTTTTTTTTCTTTTCTTTCTTTCTTTCCTTCATTGCTTCATTCTTGTTTTCCTTTCCTATGAAATGCGACTTAATGCGAGTTCCTGTGCGCCAACACCACCACCACCACCACCACTACCACTACCACTACCATTAGCACCATCACCATGAGCAGCAACCACTCTGTGTGGCAGCAATACAGCGCATGCCACACAGTTGCCCCTGCCCCTGCCCCTGCGCCGTCTCCTGCCCCTGGCACAGAGCGCGGCATTTGTTGCGTGCCATAAAAGCAATTGCATCTGCCGTCTAATTTGTACTTTTTCTCTTTCTCTCCATATATGTATATATATATATATCTATATATCCTCATATATATATCTATCTATTCATGTGTGTTTGTGTCCGTTCGTTGTCTTGCTTCCTTTTGCGCCAAGGAAGTCGCTTGCTGCTGCTACGCGCGACTGACTTCTTATTTTCGACTCATTTTCCCGCTTTTCATCATGTTAGAATTGCAGCCGGTCTTTTGTCACTCTGTTTCACTCGCACTCGCACTCACACTCGCTTTCCCTTTCACTCTTTTTCTTGTCTTTTCCATTTGAGTGCACACACATGTGTTGCCTCGTATCTTCTGTTCCTTTTGGGCATTATGCAACACTTCAATTCTAACCACGCACTCTTCCTCTTCTCTTTTATCCTTTTCGGCAGATCTGATACCACATTGCAGGCGATTGTCTATAAGCTCGTGCCTGGCCTCTATGAACGTGAACTCATGCGTAAGCGCGCCTTCTACAAGGATCGTCCACAGGAGGCAGCATTGGCCACGCCCGAACAGCGCGGCGATGATACGGAACATTTGATATTCAGTCCCTCCGATGATATGTCCCTGTCGCTGGAATATGCGGAACTTGGGTAAGTTGCTATGCTAAAGAAGATTTAAAGCTAAATATCGATTACAAATCGAATACTTAAAAGAAACTACGAATATTAGACATAGATGAATGGAAATAAGTTAAGGATCATTAAGTGTCATGTAGAATAACGTAAAGCTAAATTATATCTAGATCCAAATCTGTCAAATCTATCTGTTTTCGCATCTTAGATCTGACAAACTTATTTCCTCAGCATCTTTACTTCTTAGCTCTTCAGTTTTATCAACCACTTTATTTACACGACTCTAATTCACTGTTTCTTCTACTCTCTTTCTTTCCCTCTCTCTTCCATCCCTTTGCAGTGAATTGAACACTGATTCGGAACTGGAATTCGGTGATACATTGCGTCCACGTTATCTTCAATGTCCGGCCATGTGCCGTGTGAGCCATTTGAAGAAGTTCGTCTACGACAAGTACGAGATTGATGCGAATAATTTTAGTATCGACATCATGTACAAGGTGAAGACAATTGCGCTGCAGGATTATTACACGCTCATGGATATAGCGTATATATATACGTGGAAACGTGATGCGCCAATGCGTTTCTTTTTCCGTGTCTATGAATCGCCAAAGAAGCCACAGCCACAGCTGAAGCCAGCTCCAGTTGTGGCCAAGCCACAGATGTTGCCACTGAAACAGGAGCGTGTAACGCCTGAAGCCACGCCCCCGCCCCCGCCTACAACACCTTTGGTTGTCAAAGTGCCCACACTCTCGCCGCCAGCGATGGTAGCTGAAGCAACTGCTCCACCCACTCCGTCTCCAGTTCAATCGCCACGCATCAAAGTGGAACAGACACAGGATGAATTTCGCATTGCTCCCAAATTGGCTTCGCCCACAGAGCAATCGCTCAAGATGGTCATCAATCGCAATGTGCTGGATAAGCACGAGAAGCATCAGAATCAGCATCAGCATCATTCGCCCAAGTCGAATTCCAAGAGTCCAACCACCAAATGCCCGCCTCAGTCGCCCGGCAGCTACAACAAGGAGGAGCCAAACATCAAGCTAAAAATTGATCTGTCCAAGCACAACAGTGTCACCATTATCAACATGTCCGATCCGGATCGTAAGGAGATTGTGAAGCCACTCAAGCCAGAGAAGGAATCGCGCTCCAAGAGCAAAAAGGACAAAGATGGCAGTCCGAAATCCTCCTCCAATAGCAGCAACAGTCCCTCGTCCTCTTCAAGCGAACGTAAGCGCAAGAGTCCTTCTCCGCTGACTGTGCCGCCCCTGACCATACGTACGGAACGCATCCTGAGTCCCAACGGCGTGAGCACGGTGCTCAGTCCACGTGTCACTAGCGGCGCCTGCCTGGAGGATCCCAAATCCGAGTTCCTCAAGTCGTTTGCTCTGACCCCCATCAAAGTAAAACTCGAATCGCCCGAGAAGCAAACGCAAACGAAGATTAGCATAGCTTCCGCTGCAGCAACTCCGCCAGCTTCAATAGCTAACAAATCCAAGGCTCATCTGGACGATAGCCTGCTAATGAAACCGCCCAGCGCCATGCCGCCCAAGTCGATTGCCTCCTCCAAGCGCAAGAGCAAGGAGCCCATCAAGGCGCTGTCCAAAAAGCCTAAGCTCTCACCTCCACTGCCACGCGAGGACTTCAAGATACGTCTGACCGCGCCCAATCTCAACGCCAGCAACGGCCCGTCCGCCGACAAACCGCTAATGCCGCCGCCTCCTGCCAAGCCGCCACTAGCACGCAACAGCAGTAACAGCAACAGCAACAGCAACAACAACAAGGTGACAAATGGTCTACAGCCACCACAGCTGCCCATCTATGCAGCTCAACATCATGCACATCCACTTCAGCAGCAGCAGCAGCAACAGCAGCAACCACATTTTCCACCGCAACCACAGCATCATGCAGGACTACAAATGTCTGCACCTGGCAATCGCACGCCCATTGCTAAACGTTATCAGCCCATTTTGCCAAAGGCAGCGCGTCCGAATCCGTTTGCCAATATACCCAGCGATGTGAATCGTTTGCTCAAGGATGCGGGCACCGAAATCAAGACCATTGGCGGTCAGAACAAGACGCACGTGTATGGACCCAAGCAGCAGCAGCAGCAGCAGGCGCAGGCTGAGCATAAAATGGGACCGCCGCCAGTGCCCAAAAGCAACAGCAGCAACTCGAGCAGCAGCAACAACAACTCAAACAACAACAACAACTCGAGCAACAACAAGTCGAATAACTATTTCAATCTGGCCTTGTATAACTTTAGCAAATCAAAGGGCAAAGAAGCGCCGCCCGGCTGTCGTACGCCCATGTACACGCCCAATTCGCCCATCTATTCGCCCAGTTCGCCACAATATGTGCCCAACTATAATATATCGACCATGCCCACTTACAAATATACACCCAAGCCGACCAGCACTGCTGCCTCAACAACAACAACAACAACAGCAGGGGCAGCAGCAGCAACAACAACAACAACGGCAACAACAAATGCCAGCAACTATTTGCAGAGCATGTTAAATGGTGCTGCGGGCGGTGGTTTGGGCAGTGGTGGACTCTTTCCCAGTCCACCCATCAAAGCGGATCAAAATACAAATCCTGCGGCCGAGGATGCGCCCGAAAAGCAGCAGGTGAAAGTGAAATCGTTGCTCAACTCTTGCAACATCAATATACCCTCATCGTTATCAATAACCATATCGCGTGACAATGGTGACGCCTCCTCGCCCAATCATGGAGCGCATGCCAAGCACAAGAGTCCGGTGAATAATTATATTGAGATTGTCAAGCTGCCCGATCAGCCCGTGTTGGACAAGGACAAGGAGAAGGAGAAGGAAAAGGAGCGTGAAAAGGTCACGCCCATGCCAACTATAAAATTGCCTGCGCCGCCGAGCAAGACAATTCCATCACCGCAGCATTTGCTGGCGCGCCTGACGCCGCCGTCGTCGTCGTCTGCGCCCGTGACCGCTGTGCCGCCCAAGACATCGCCCAAGGGCACGACCACGCCCACGCTGAAGCCAGTGCTGCAGCCACAGCAAATGGAGGGCAAGAAAACGCCCAGTCCAGAGAAGCGTCAGCATTCGCCCAATGCGGCTGAGAATAAGTCACCAAAAGCGGGCCAGACGGCAGCTAATGCAGCAGGAGCTGCCTCTGCCTCCGCCTCTGCTTCTTCTACTTCGCCATCTACAGCCTGCGGCGAGACGGCAGCCAAAAAGTTTCGACCCATTTTGCCACGACAAAATGCGGCTGCAGCTAATTGCAATACGGCAGCAGAATTGCCAGCCTCAAAGCTGCAACAAATGCCGACTCCTGCTACAGCTGGTGGTGGTGGTGGTGGTGCTGCTGCCGCTGCCTACAGCTTTGCCAACAATAAAGTCAGCAAAGTGCCCGCCAGCAAAAAGTCGCCCAACACTGCCAGCCAAGCCCTGATCAAGGCCAATGCCAATGCAGCCAAGCGCAACAGCAGCGGCAACAGCAAACAACAGTCCACAACCCCCAATAACTCGAATCTGAAGTTGATGGCGCCACCAGCCCATCCGCATCCACATCTCAATGCGCCGCTGAGCATTGCCTCGAGTGCCAATCAGCTGGACTTGAACTTCTTCAAGGAGAATCTGATGCGCGCCCAGGCGGCGCAAGTGGCGGCAGCAGCAACAAATCCATCAAATCTTCTGTTCAACTTGGCGCCCGCCGTCTATACCTATCAGCAGGCATATCTCATGGAGCAGCTGTCGAGAATGCAACGTGCCGGCCATGAGGTCTTCAACGATTACCTGCAAAAGGTGCGCAGTGCGACGGGCGGTGCGAATGAGGGAGGTGAGCAGAAGCAGCAGCCGGTGATGCCAATGCTGCCCAATGTGACGTTGCCAACGCTACCAACGCCGCCGTCCACGCATCAGCCTTTGCCCTTAGTAGCGGCCAGTCCCAAAAGTTCGCCACATGCAACGACCAAATTGGCGCCAGCAGCGACGCCGAAAGGCAACAACGGCGGCAAGTCACCAGCAGCAGCAGCAGCCAGCAACAACAACAACAACAATTCGCTTTCCCTAACCAAAAGCAAGTGAAACAGGCGAAAGAAACCCACCCAGCAAAAGCAACAGCAACAGCAGCCACCCAAGCACCCACCTAGCAGGAAAAACAACCCCCAACGCCACGTTCGACCCTCGCTTTTATTGTGTGGGCGAAAGCTGTGCACTAATTAATATTTAAAGAGGTTTTCCTTAAATTTTTTGTTTTTAGTTTTATAAACATATATACCGTTATTTTGTATATAACATAGAACATAAGTTGTAAATATATACGATTTATAAAACATTTATAACTCTAGATATATATATATATAGCTAGATATATAAGTTTATACGACAGCAAGAGACAGCGATTCAGAATCAATAAAAGCTAAGTTTTTGTATACATACGAGATTTGTTCGTATTTTATTTAGTTAAGGCTTAGCTTTTAAGTGTAATTATCAGAGCAGCTTTTAGCTGGATTGAATATGTAAAGCTCCTTTTAATAATGAATAGAAGCTTTTAGCTGAAGGAAAATGTTAAGCTTCTAAGGGAGCTTTCACTTACATAAAAACAACACAGGCTCTACAGTAAAAACGTATGCAAGAGTTTTTCGTTTATCCAATAAATTCATTATTAAAACTTAGCAATAAGAGTTTTGAGCTACATTGCTTAGCAGAAGCGAAAAAAAAGAAAAAACATTTCAAACTGCCCGAAAAAGTAAATTGTAAAATTGTTTGTTTAACATCCAAAGCTCATTTAGAGCAGCTTAAGCAAATGACTTGAGCTTTCAGCTACAATCGATTGTTACTTAAAGCTCATTGACAAATATCAAATAGTAACTTCAATCACACCCAAAGCTCATGAAAAGCTCCAAGCTTTAGAAAAAACAACTGCCTGCTAATATTTAAGCAACATCGAAGCACATTGTAAGCTCACTATTTCCGTTTTGATCGGGTCCATTTTTTTTGGATATCTAGTTCGTAAGTGCCAAGAGACCAAGAGTTGAAGATGAATGTAAATGTTTTGTACAATATTTGATAAAGAACCAGCGCGCATAATCGATAAGAATAAAGCAAATCTATTTATACGAGTATTCAAATATAAACGCATATCTCTTTTCTTTATTGGTCAAATGGAGAGTCGATGCTAATCAACTCGGTTCACAAGGTCAATGCAATGCGTGAAGGTCGTCGCCGTTTCACAGCGACGCGTCACGTCGTCCTTTTTTTTTTTTTTTTTGCCTAATCTGCCCGCTGTGACCATCGATGGTTCGTCGTTCGTTGTCTGTCGCTCGGCTTTGTCCGCTCTTTAAAATGAAAAATGTCCAAGACAAAAGGAAAATAAAAGATTACGAATTTCAGAATTGGGAATTGGCCTCTGAATTGGGTATCTCTGTTGCCGTTGCCGTTGCCGTTGCTGTCGATGTCGTTTTGGGTTCGATATGCTCGGAAATTCAGATGCATTGTTATTGTTTTCCTTTTGCCTTTGCTCTCGTCTTTTCCTTATTTTTCTGCTCATTCTTTCTTCTTTTTTTTTTTTTTCTTTTTGCAAGTTTCCGATTTCGAAAATTGGCAATTTTCAAGGAACGAGTCCCCGAAGACTCAACAGGACATACGGCTAATGCATATGCCGAAGGCAAACACACAAAGAGGATATAAGGGTAGAGCGTGCATCTCTTAGTTAGGATAGGTGTTGTCCTTTAAGGGTGGATTAGGTGCGAATTGGCTTAGCTGGCGCTGAAAATCACAAGATTTATGTGCAACCAAAGCGCTGAGCAAAACATAAAAATAAATATATGCATTAGCTAAGGATATACAAGCAAGGATCGAAGTAGAATTTCATTAGATGAATTGGCATATAATGAAATATGTGGGAAATCGAATACAATAATTAGATAATACATTTGATTATAGATAGTAGATAACTCAGAGAGATGGTAGATGAGTGAGAGAGGTGGTAGATAAGTAGGAGAGCTAGTAGATATGTAGGAAAGATATAGTAGATATGTGAGTAAATGCAGAAATTTTAATAAATTTGGCTTAATATAGATAGATGTTAAGAATAGATTACACAGAAGAGAATTGTGATCAAAATTCCTTATTTTCGAATTCAGAATTCTTTTCTTTTTGACGATTTTTAGACAGATTGAAAATTAATAGATTATAGAAATAGTAGTAGTTAATATTATTAAATGTTTTCGATGTTTACCAAGTAAAAGTAGGAATTCTGTATATAAGAGAAAGACAAAGGCTTGGGTAGGTTAGGGTATGCCCTAAGTTATATCAATTTATTCTTGATCTAGTAGAAATGGATTCCATATAGCCATGTCTGTTTGTCCAATCGTATCAAACTTTAAAAGGATAGTTATTCGATTCCTAAAGCTAATCATTTTCCAAAGAGAAAACCCAACAAACGTTTTCCATGCTCTGTGTAGATCTTACAAAAGCTTTCAATGATTAGGTATTAGTTAGTCGGGCATAGCCGACTAGAGCACTCTTACGTTTTGTATACTGATCAACCTAGGCGGTAGAATTGGTTTTTCATATAAAATAACTCTTAATAGATCATAGATCGAGCAGAGTAATGCAACCTAGAACCTGCAATCTAGAACATCATTCATACAACCCAATCTCTTTATATATGAAAATAAAAACCTATCTATTTTATATATGATATATATTTGTTTCATAATCTAAAGCTTACGCTTAACACGGAACAACTTCTCTCATCTTCATACTTCGAAATAGATAACATAAATATCGCATATTAATTGTAATCTCAATTAATTATAGCTTCTAGCGCAAAGTCCCCAAAAATCCAACTGAAGTATTTTGGGGAGGCTGGCTACGTTATTCGTCCGCTTAATGCCGCAATCAATGGCACTTAATATGGCGACAAGCGTGGGATTTAGCCAATTAAATTGTGTACCTTGTGTGTCGGTGTGGCATGAACTTATCGCTGGTCCAAAAAGTCGAGAGAAACTAATTTAGCGCCATTATGTAACACAAATGCTAAGCACATAAATCGTCATTTAAGCGGGGGAAACTGGGAAACGTGCACTACGTCTAGAACAAATTGCAATTAAAGGACTTGGAGCCTGGAGCTCGAAGGAAACTTTGAACTATCCACAAAAAGCCGAAAGGACACATGTCGAAACTTTTGCCATTCGAAAAATTCAATTAGAAGAACTTTTTGGGTGGGAGAGACAGAACAGGCAAGCTGAACTGGTAAATGAGTGAACTAGTTCAGGTTCGTTCTAGTGGTTAATTCAATAGCTGTTTGTAATTCAATACGAATTCATTAATTACAATTACACGAGCATAAACAGAAATCAAAGCGAATACAAGTGGAATAAAGCTCACAAAATATTTGCGGCTTTAATAAGTTCGTAGAGAAATATGAAACTGGGCAAAACATTGCGATTTGGGCTTGCATAAAACAGTTCAAAACGAACTAGTCTAGACTGAAAACAGGAACAGCAAAGTTATTTAACAAAAAATGAAGTTTTTTTTTAATAGGAGAGTTTTGGCATTGAAGCAACTTTGTGTAGATAGATATTAGATAGAGATAGATATATGTTCATATGTATATAGATAGTGCTTGTATAGTAGAACCAGAGTAGACAGAAGATAGATAGTAGATTAGACAAAAGATTGATGATAGATAGATAGTAGATATATAGTAGATAGATAATAGATAGATCGTAGATAGATAGTAGATAGATGGTAGATAGATAGTAGATAGATAGTAGATAAATTGATTGTTAGTATACGGATTGAATTCACTGGAACTCAAACTATTTGATTAATTGATATATTATATCTAGAACAATTTATAAATTACTCAAAAAAACATTTAAAATATCTTACAAAAAATATTTTAGTCAAAAAAAAAAAAAAAATTAGATATTATGTAAAGAAAAATGGCTTACCATTTAGTAAGTATACACCTATACATATATTTCTATTTTAACACCTTCACCTTCACCTTCACTCACTTTATCACTCAATCACTTCGACTCCCTCGCTCACTTTAATACTCAATTAAAAGCTGCATGAAAGATATATTTGCATTTGCTCCTGCTAGCACTCAATACTCTTCCTCTCTTCTCTTCTCTCTCAGCAACCAGCACTCATACATATGCATATTAACATCAAATTACACTCTTACACTCTCACTACTCACTCTTCATGGCACTTAACGAAAAAACATGCGAAGCACGCGTAGATATTAAATTCTTTTCATTTTTCGCTGCTCATTCAATCAAAATGTGAGCGATCAAAAGGATAAGCACGTGCTAAATAAATAACATGAAAGAGCTTTCTCTTACGTACACTTTGGTCATCTAACCACACTCACTCTTACTACACAATTAACGGGATCGAAAGCAGTCCAATGAGCATTTGATTTACAGCTCGCAACCGCGCTGAATGCTCGCGCACTGTATGCTATTAATTGTAATGAAGAACAGGACCGAAAGCAATATGAAAAACATTTGTACAAAACCATTATACCCTGATTTCACTGTTGCAATGGGTTCAGGGTGTAATAAATGAGTCAGCTATCTCATTACATTTCAATAAGACAATGCAGCAGCAACAGATAAATGTCAAATTTCAAGCAACTTGATTAATCACACTTCACACGCACTCTAATTTATAGCTATTAAATTAACTCAACACTTTTTTCGTTCCATTTACTCTTTTTCTCAACACGCACGACCGATCAACAGGATGAACGCGCAGTCACTAATTAGACTAGCAGAGCTTGCGCCTACGCTCAGGCAAGTTCGTTCAGTTAACGGGATCAAAAGCAAAGTCGTGCAACCTAGTTGAGATAGCAATAGCTGGTTACATGAGTGGGTGCAGATACGTACATAGTGTGCTACGCTCTCTACACTCTCTACAGATGCTCTCTTCTGTGGCTGCCACGCTATTAATTGTCATTGTGAAGCAATAAAAACAAAAAGAACTATTTACTTATACATATATGTTCATTTTCCAATTATAAGAGTTATCTTATATTGCTAATCGTTTGAGTGGATTTTATGACTTGTTTTGAATATTCATTTCGCATTTCGAGCGTGTGTTTAATTGTAATTTCTTTTGCATTTCTAATTAACAGCACGAGCAAATGCTGTTTGGAATGAGAGTGTGAGGAGAGTGTAATTGTATGGATGTGTGTGTGTGTGTGTGAATGTGGTTGCGTCTGTGGTTAGGCTGCTTACACAAATGATTTATAAATGTTGTTTTAATGCGCTAAAAGCCAAGCGCATTAAACTTGTTTCTCAGATGCGACCCAAAACACAAATACTCCGATATATGTATGTATGTACATATGTATGTATAAGAGTTTTTATATGCGTGTGAGTTTCAGGTAAATGCATATGCGTATCAGCAGCATACAATGTGGGTGGGGGAGTAGCAGAGCCAGAGCGTATGTGAGAGTGAGAGTGACAGATATATTGGGTGTCTGTGTTGCTTTGCTTGCTTAATTATTGTAATTGGAATTTTGGCCCATAACCGCGCCAATGCATAAATTATTCAAAACAGAGGCCAAGGCGACGCATTTGGCTAAAAAGTTTATGAATGAATACTAAATGAATGCCCAAAAAAGTTTAGCTTGAATCGTTAAACTTTAAATGGCGGCCATTATTCATTTTTTTTTTTTTTTCATGTAAAGAGTAAAAGTTGCGAGAAGTTTTTAAACAGCTTTAAGAGAATTAAACACTTAATTTTAGTTCGAAGTGTGTTTTATTAAGCAATTTCGCTTGCTTTTCCTTCTCATGCTGCTTCTTGTCCCTGAAGTGTCATTCTAATTTCATTTGGTTGTAACATAAATTCATGTAATGAAAATGAAATCCCAGAATTAAGATCCAATTAGTCCACCATTATTAATATGCATGGATGAGAGGATGAAGAAGATGCAGAAGACCAAGTGTCGCCTTCCAATTTGTATGCTTGCTCGCTCCCACTCGCACGGGTGCGCATTATGTCTGTCTTGCTCACTTAATTTTTTTATTATTTTTTTTTTCGTCATGCTCTGTGGGTACAAAAAAAAATGTGAAACCCAAAAAAAAGTATCAATTTACAAAGTGGCAGCAGCGCAGCGCAGAGCAGTGCTTGTCTTTCAGGGTGAAGACGAAATCAACGAAAAATCCTGAACCGGAAATAAGAATAATAACTGCACGATTCGCTAAAGCCGTAAGAGGCGAAGTAGAAGTAGAAGAGCGAAAAAAATGGAACGGTAAAGTTATTTACGCGCAAAGAACTGAACAGCTTTTTACGCGCGCTCTCCCGCTCTCTCTCTCTCGCCTTCTCACGCTCATTTGTGCCATTGATTGATTTGAGTGGCGGGCTTCGACGATTGAGTGCTACTCAATTGTCTCTAATGATGAGCTCTTCTCGAAATGCTCTGCAGCAAGTGACGGCTGCAGTGGAGTGAGCCGTGAGCTGTGAGCTGGGTGGTTTAAGCTAAAAAGTCACTTTAACAAGATGAATTGTCTGTTGGCACGACGGGTGACGGGCAGAGAGTCTATAACAGTATCTGAAGCTATCGCTGTATCTTGAGCTATGTGTATGTGTGTGAGTGTGAGAGAGTTTGTTGCTGTTTCAGACATTGGGCGGCTGTTGTAATTAGTTGATTACACAAGACAGTCGACACTCTCCGCACGCTGCTTGCGACAACATTCCTCTCTCTCTCTCTCTCTCTCTCTCCCACTCACACAGGCTTCAATCCACTCCAATTCAGCTCACTCGCTGCGTTTGCATTGCAAATGAAGTTGTGGTGCCTGACGTTGGGTGGCAGCTCGCTAGAGTTGGAATTGGAGTTGTTGTTGATGATGCTGTTGAATAAGAGCAAACACAGTTGCGGTCTCATGCCGCTGCTGTTGCCAGACTTTTGTGCATTTCACATACATAATGCTGAGTACCTGTATAATATGCGCAAAATGCATGGCAAATATTTAATATACTGACAAATAAGTATATGTATAAATATATGTACATACATATGTATATGCATGCATGCATTGAGTATGTGTCATTCAATGCCAATTTGCAGTGCAAAACTCGTAAAAAATGTTGACATTTTTTTTTTTGCAGCTTATTGAATTATCAGCATGCCACAGCTTCAGCAGTGGTGGTGTTGGTGGTGGTTGAGTTGGTGTTGTTGGTGGCATGTACATACATATAACAGTACATACATATTATATACACCACTCAGACGTTGCCTTTGAGTATATAACAAAATACATACACACAAACACTCATAACCGCAGCGACGGCAATGCTGACGACAGCGCTGCAGCCAAGCAACCGGGCAACCAGTGAGCCGTGCGGTTTACACATAGTCGATAAGCTCACACACACACACACAGACGCACACTTATATAAACACACGCACAGGCAAGCACTCGCACAGCCCACTTCAGGCAAGGAGGGTGCTTTTGGCAAAAGCAAAAGAAGCAGCAGGAGCAGCAGCAGCAGTAGAAGTATGGACAGAGACAGGGGTACCGGCGGCAGCGGTAGCGACGCTGACAGCGGCAGCCGTTTGCACTGGCAAATGAACCTAATTTGATAGAACATAAAACAATAACAACAACTGCTGCATTAGCAAAAGACAGCCAGAAAGAGTGAGCGATAGAAAAGGGCGAGAGCAGCAATAGCAGCAAAGAAGAAAAAAAATACAACTGTAACATATCGAGTTGGCATTGCGAGCAATAACAGAAACAACAACAAGAAGAACGGCAGCAGTAGGAATAGCAATAACAACCATACGCGAAACAGTAGCGCTCATTAAATACTCTTTCTTTTCGACTCTGTCGTGTTTGCGCCTGTTCCTTCCATCCATCCCTCCCGCTCACACTGTAGAACTATCTCTCTCTCTCTCTCTCTCTCTCTCTCTCTCTAGCTCTTTCGCTTACTCTGTGTCCGATTTCTGTCCTTCTGTCTGTCGCTTTATTCCTTACCGGCTCTTTTGCTACGTGCGGGCATTGGATGGGAATTTAAATTGGTAATGCGACGACGAGACCCAACTCGTGGTCGATGTTCGTTGCTGTTGTTGTTGTCGTTGCTGCTGATATTCGTTGCTATCGCTGTGCCGCACACTTGAATACACATACACACAAACACACCAACGGGCACATTGAATGCAATACATGGCTGTGTATGTGTGATTGTATTTGTATGTACAGCAAGATTCAAGATAGAAGGCACTGGCGTATAGTAATGAAAATGAAAAGGGGTCAAACTATATCTGTGCTTGTAAGAAAAAATGTTTAATCATTTTTATTAATATAAATTGGTATTATTTAAAGATTTATCAACAAATAATATTGTTTAAATAAATAATATATAAATATTTATTAAATAGAAATATCTAATATATTCAATATTTGATATAATGAAGTATTTCAAGTTAATCTAATTTAATTTCAATATCAACTCCTTTTCTTGCCTACATACTAAGCCGCTGCGCACTTAGTGTCCCAGTCTCAGTCGCATGCCAGTGTTGAAATATTTTCGAGGCAAGCTGCGCACATAAATGGACCCCCTTCCAGTCAACGTCAATGTCCAATGCCCCTCAGCCAGTGCTGGCGTCTCTGCCGCTCTTGCTGCCGCTGCCGCTGCTGCTGCTGCTGCTGCTGCCCCGGCCGCTATTTTTATGTACAAAATACATGGCACATAAATTGTTTCAGGCTGCCAGAGCCATAGCTATAGCTATAGCTATAGCCATAGCCAGAGCCGAGGCCGTGTATTCTGATTGTGTTCCGTTCCTGTACCACACACACACACACACACACATACAGATGAGTAGAACAGGGTTGCATATGCAACTGTGATATGTCTGTGTGCGTTTACTGCACATGGACATGGCGTTTGTTTTTTCGGCTGCTGGGAAAAGAGTATTTTTTTTTCTGTTCAATTCTTTTTCTATTCCTGTTTCCGCTTGCGTGTAGCTGTTCTCCTTGTTGTTGTTGTTTGCTGCTGCTGCGATGCAGTTTGCCTGCTGCTTTTGTTTTTGTTGTTATTGCCTGATTCACACATTCCTAATTGAATTATCACGCATAAGCGACAGCCAAATCCAGTAGAGTGTTGTGGCTGAGTTGATTTGAGGCCTCGCGCAAGCTGTATTAGGTGCCAAGTGAAGCAGATCACAGCATTCCCCTTCTCTCTCTCCCCCCTCACCTCATACATATTCTCATTTCACGCTCTCGTTTTCTCCATCTCCGTATTCATAATTTTGTGCGTTTGCCTGTTATTTTTAGACACTGGTTTTTACGATAAAAACTAATTAGAGTATTGAGTGCGAGTCTAAGTGTTAGAGATGAGCACGTGCTGCGATATATCCTAAATACTGCGTGCGATGAATAGATATGATACATGTAAACGATGCTTGATTATGTATATGTACATTTGCAACAATCAAATTTTAAAATTATCTATACTAATAACTAGCTAATAATTCATCGTATCCATCTAAATATTAAATAAAATATATTTATTAAATTCAATTGTTAGTTGATTTGCCTATTCGTCGCGTGACACGCGCCCACCCCTAACACATGATTGAGGCTCTGGGTCGCATTCAGCGCTAGAGCACAAGGAAACCGACTACCGTTAACGACGCCGACGACGACGCTGCTTTTGCCTGAGCTGTATGGCAGGCAACCAAAAACTAAAAGCCGTTTCAGTACACTTTAATATACCCTATATACACATACAACACATAAAAACGCAGTTATATATAAATGTGTACATATGTAAGTATGTATGTATGTATATTTATATACAGAGGTTGAATATAGTTTGCGTTTGGAAGAGGGGTTTCAGCTTGGGTTTTATATACTCCACGCCCATAGCCGAGGGTTATTCAGTGCCTCACTTCTGCTTCTTGTTGTTGTTGTCGCATTTCCATTTTTATGTAAAATTTTTCATTTTGGGTTTCGTTTTGCATTTATTCTTTGCATGCCCATTTCACTACATTCGCGCGCGCACGCTACTATAGATGTATTCATTTGTGTGTGTGTGTGTGTGTGTGTGTGCGTGTATCGCAGTTGCAGTTGAAGCATCTGATGAGACACGTTTTCAATATTAAGCCCTAAGCCATGCCCTGCTGTACCCGCTCATATCACCCTTAAGCCCAACAGCGTGTCCTGCTAACCAAATTTGAGTCGTTGCTGTTCGCCGTTAGCAAAGGGACAATGTACAAAAAAAACTCACCACATTGCATTCACTCCACCTTCTCTTACTCTCCCTCACACACACACGCACATACACACACATAGCCGAATCGTGTGCGCTTATTGCTTCATTCTTTTTCATTCTTGTCGCCACTAATTGTAACAGCGCACACACACACATACACACACACACACAAGCAAATATATATGTATTTACTTTGTCTTATATACATATGTATGTCTTATGTACATATGTATGTATTCTGTGTGCATATAAGAGCGCTTGGTAGCTATAGCATTCATCCATTCATTTAGAAGTAAATAAGCAGCGGCAGCAGCTCGCTGGCTCTTCGATTATTCGTGCCCTTCTCTCTCTCCCGCTCTCTATGCTTTTCGCTTGTATGTGTTTGGCTGTGTGTTTGAGCTCTTGTGTTTTCCTGCCTTCATTCGTTGCCGTTGTCGTTTAACGCACTTCCTTCTACAGTTTATCGTCTCTGTCTCCCTTTCTGTGTGTCTCTGCTAATGTGCGTGTGTATGTGTGTATGTATGTGGTTGTGTATTGCTAGAGACAGCCCCACAGGCCAAAATATTTTGTCACTCCTGCGCTGCCGCTGCTGTTGCTCTGTCTCAGTTCCAGCTTCTGCTGTAGAAGAAACTGATATTCCGAAGCTGTTGCTTGTTGTTGCTGTTACTGATGCTGCTGCTGCTGCTGTTGCTGTTGTTGTCTGTTACCGTTGCTTTGGGCAAGAATTTCGAGCATTTCTCGAAAGTTATTTCGAGGGTTGCCTCTGTCTGGAGCAGCTTTGAATGGATGCCCTTCCGATAGCATCTGAGTTACTTTTTTAATACATTTTAGCTAAATGGATATTTGAAGCTGATAAGTAGAGCCGGGATTCCAGCTTCCAGCATGTGTGAGCTGGATGTGTGTGTGTGTGTTGATAGATGGGGCAGCGGAAGGGAATCATCTATTTATATCTTAACAAAATAAAGACCGAAATTAAATTTCAAGAATTTATATTGTCTCGAAAGACTTAAAAACTTTTTATTAAATTCGGTAACATTTTCGTTTGGCTTTGCAGCAAAATATGTATAGGTATGTACATATGTATGTATATACATACATACATACATACATAGCTACACGAATTTAGTCAGGCTTGGTTCATTTTTCTATAGCTAATTTTTTGCTATCTTAGCAATTTAGTATCTTATAACATTAGCTATAGTTGATATTCTTACTGCTATAAACATCTGCATTTCCATATACAGTCATTCCGATTTTCATTATTTATTTGTCTAAATATCTATTATCCTAGCTATACCTCTAACAAATGTTTACCTATCTATCTATCTATCCATCTATCTATCTTTTCATATACATATCTATCTATTTATCTATTTATATATCACATATAGTGATATCTAACTTATCAGTGTTATAAATAAACTCTCAAAATAACTCTTTCAGCATGTGCTTAGGAAAACTCCTTTTACTCATAGAAACAGAAAAATTGTGGGTTTTCTGCGGTCCTCAGTGTGATATTTTATTGCCTTGCTCAAAAAAAATACCCTTTTTTTTGTGTGTGCTGTTGCTGCGTAGATCAATGCGCAGTTTGCTTTTGTTTTCTTTTCTTCTAACTGTTGCTGCTGCGTTGCACTATGGGAGCAAATGCCGATTTTAGCGGCATAAACTCAAAATTTAAATATATGGACTTGAAATTTAGCAAATATGCTTAGATTACTTTTTTAGAAATTTGGATTTTCTTGTTTTGATAATTGAATGGGAAGTCATATACTTAGACTTTTCCAAAATGGAACTACGGAAATAAATAAGAAAATATAACAAAATACTGTTGGACTTTATGCCGCTAAATCGGTGTTTGCGCCCATAGTGCATTGGTCAGCGATGCACTTTGTTTTTGCCAAAAAAAAAGAAAACAGTTTTTTTTTTCTGTATGTGTGTTGCTGCGTTGATCAATGACGCAGTTTGTTTTTGTGTGTGGTGTTTTTTTTTTTCCATCTGTTGCTGCTGCGTTGCACTATGGGAACAAATGTCGATTTAGCGGCATAAAGTCCAAAATTAAATATATGGACTTGAAATTTAGCAAAGATGCTTTTGATTACTTTTTTAGAATTTTGGATTTTCTTGTTTTGGAAATTTGAATGGGAAGTCATTATACTTAGACTTTTCCAAAAATGGAACTACGGAAATAAATAAGAAAATATAACAAAATACTGTTGGACTTTATGCCGCTAAATCGGTGTTTGCGCCCATAGTGCATTGGTCAGCGATGCACTTTGTTTTTGCCAAAAAAAAAGAAAACAATTTTTTTTTTGTGTATGTGCGGCGTTGGTGTGTATGCAAGGGTTGTTTTCCGCGGAGCAGGTCAATTACGATCTATAATTCGATGTTGCGTTTGTCAACAAAAACACAGACAGACACACAGTTTATAGAGACAGGACAGACGGACAGACAATAGGGACAGACAGATAGACACACAGACAGACACAGAGTTATAGACACGCAGGCAGACACACAGAGTGACAGACAGACAGTGTGACAGACGGACGGACAGACAGACTATATCTATATATATCTGGCTATATCAACTTTTTTTCTGCTGATCAAGAATATATATACTATATAGTGTCATCCACGCCTCCTTCGGCTGTATAATACATATATCGACTCTGCTCGTCGCCCTGATCAAGAATATATATAATTTATATGGCCATATACGCCCCATTCTGCCTGTTAATTACATTATCAAAACCATAATAGTTTGATTTCTTATTTTCAATCAGGTTATAATTAAAGCAAACACAAAAGCAAACACAAAACAAACACACAAAGCAAAAACATATACAAAGTTTTATAATGAGAAGTTTAGAAATAAGTCACAAAATAACTCTATGTGTGAAAGAGTAAAAGTATTACTCGCAAAATAACTCTTTTAAAAAGAGGAATTGCCTGAATTCCTCCATGCCAAACACTCAGACTAGGAGTGAAAAAAACCAAAAATATCTCTCCTACTCAGAGGATAAAGTTTGTGTGCGCCTTTTTCTGTATCTCTCAGAAATGATGAGACAAGTGAGTCGGGTAACTGTTATTCGGGGTCTCTGATATATATATATATATATATATATAGATATATATATATAATATATATACTAGATATATATACATATATACTATATATATACCTGTATATCTAACTTTCTTTTATATATTCATTCAATCCAAATTATCGTATATTTATCGATTTTTCTTCTGCGTGCACAGAATACTATAGAATGCACTATATATACTCTTTAATCTTGAAACGCATACAACTGTTAAGAAATCTTACCTTCCCATAGCATCTAGAATATTCCAAATATCCATTCTTGCTGAGAGTCTTCAAAAACTCTATAATAATAAACTCAATTATACAATTTTAAAAAATATATATCATGCATATTTTATTTATTGAGATTTTGATAAACTGAATTCAATCCCAACTATCATAAAAAATCATTTAGTCATCGGCTCCACAAATTTTCTGCTACTTCCAATGGTTGTTGTCAAAGCGACGGCATTTACAAGATTCGAGTGAAATTCTGTTTCACTGGCAAAAACTCGTTTTTGCTGGCTAACCGAAAAAAACAAACTTTAAACTAAAAGCAAAACCAGTTGAGAACTTAATACAAAACGTAAGAAAAACATGTCACTAATTAAGATCTCATAATTACTGTACACGTAGGTTCCAATCCAATCGAGAAATGTCTCGCGAGTCTCTGCCAACGAGCACGCCCTGCTGAGTCGTGCTGCAGTGGCCGACAGCCAATCAAAACGTCGGCACATTTGTGCCGTGCACCAATCGCCGCTCGCCACTTAAAAGCGACCAATGCGCTGTGAGCGTTGCTGCGTCACAATCGTAATGTGTGGAGAGCGTGCTTCGTGCACGAACAGACATGAGACATGGCAACTCTACAACAGTCTACAACGAGTGAACGCGAAAAGCTCAGCAGACAGAAGAGAGCTTACAAATGCGCTCAATCAAGTGCATGTAAACTACAAAAATGTGTGTGGGAAACGGGCATGAGAAAGGGATGGAAAGGGAAGTAGATAATATAAGTTATTTATGTGGTTAGTGAGTGCAATGCGTATGTATTGATTGTATAAGTATTTGAGTTGATTTTTATGTAAATCGCACTCTACAACGATATTGAGTGCACAGTTATGTGAGTAAATTGTATTAATGAGTGTAGACTTTTTGCTAAAGTTTAGCTGCTAAGAATTTCTCTTGCATACTTTTGGGTAGAATTGTTATAAGCAATGAAAATGACAATTTCAAGTAAATTTTATAATTTGTTTAACTTTATATTAAAGTTGAGTGATTTGATATAATATATTTTATAATTTGTAAGTGACTGATGGAAATACAAATAATTTAATTGATTATCAAAAATAAATGTTTTTATAAAAACTTAATGAATTTGCAGTTTATTTTTGGCTGGAACATTGGAATCAGTCTAGGAGCGAACGAGCACTTCGTAGTTATCGAGGCGCACCTCCTGTCCGCCGAACGGGATGTATAGGCAGCGATGCGATGGATGGATTTTTCCAGGTGTGAAGCTGCCATTGTAATGGCCACGGCCAATGTACAAGGGTTCGCCATCACTGGTGCGTCCACAGACGACAGCGCCGCCGGGCACATTGCCATAGGAGTCGGGCACCCAGCCGTAGCCGTAGCCGGCGAGCAGCTCGAAGTCGTATTTCACATGCTCCTGTCCGCCGTATGCCACATAGGCGCAGCCCTTGTTCGGTATCACCTTGGCGGGCAGCAAGTCGCCCTCATGGTAGGCGCGACCCACATAGATGGCATCGCCATCGACATCGTGGCCGGCCACAATGGTGCCCGGAACAATATTGCTGCCGGACGAATTGACCCAGGTCTCGGGCTGAACGAGCACCTCGTAGGACTCCAGCTTGTGCTCGGCACCGCCATATGGAATGTACAGGCAGCCATGGGAGGGATGTACCTTGCCGGGCGTCAGACTGCCCTGGAAGTAGCCACGACCCACGTACAGCGGCTCGCCATCCGAGGTCTGTCCAACGCGCAGCGAATGCGGCGGCACCTCACCATTGCTGGCCGGAATCCAGCAATAATGATGGCCCGTCAGAATCTCGTAGTCGTGCTTGCAGATCTCCTCGCCGCCCCAGGCCACGTACGCCTGGTGCTTGTTGGGTATCACCTTTGCGGGCAGCATGTCGCCGTTGTGATAGGCGCGACCCACATAGATTGGATCCTGGTCGGAGTCGTGGCCAGCGGCGATGGCGAATGGCGGCAGCTCATCGTAGACATTGCGCGAAACCCAGGTGTGTTCTAGAAATAAGTAAGGGAAATTTATTATTGGAAATTTATAAAAGGGAAATTTATTAAGGGAAATGCATAAAGGGAAATTGATGTTATATTGCAGAGAGGAAAATATCTACCATTTATATTCTAGTAGTCTTTGCTGATATGAACTGAATAGTTAAGCTTAGGCAAACACAACTCAATATCCTCTCAGTTCTTATACATATGACTTCTATATAAGAGAAACCGTTGAGCATTTCTTACATTCCAAAAATAAGTCGCTTTTTAACTGTTCTTAACGAGCTCTCTCCTATCTGTGTCTTGGTTTCTTCTACGATCTTCATTCATTCAAGTGTTTGTCGCGCTCAATGCAGATAAACTTTGTATACCCTGAACCCATTGAAAATGGAAATTCGGGGTATAATGTTTACGTGCGTAAAGAAGAAGAGTATTAGTTTTTTTGCAGTGTTAAGGGTATCTCGTAGTCGAGTCTGTATGTGTTGGTGTGTATGTGGGGGTTGTTTTCGTTATACACAGCGACAGCATGCATGTGCGTGCATGTATGCATATGTATGTGAATTTGAAATCGCTGCGTTTTGCCCTTTTGAGATCTCCACCTCCGAATAGTCAGAGTGTGCGAGAGTTTACCGTATTTCGCGCTCAATAGTTTCCTTAACTTCCTATGCTATCAAACTCTTATATAGAAAGCATATAAGAGTTGTATAGAAATGAAGATCATATATCGTATAAGTGTATTCTCTCCATTCTTATACAGCTCTATGTATGCTTATGCGGCAAATTTTGCTCTCAATTTTTATACAACTCCAAGTGTGGGCGTATAAGTGCGAAGCAAATCTCTCTCCATATGTATAAGTCTTTGTTTGCCAGGATAAGTACTCTCTAGTCTTATACTACATTAACTTATAGATATTGGCTTTGCTTGCGTGCAGAGCTCTACTTTTGGTGTTAGTAAAGCTCAGTCTCCTGAAGTGAATTATGATGAAGGAATACCTAAATAAATTTCTAGTAAATTCTGGTATATTCACATGTCTGAAACATTTCTGTATCATATGCAATATAAAAAACTAATATAGACTATGATAGTTCAGTTCTATTTCAATTTGTTTGATCAAGTATTGAGTGTGCTTGTTCAAATGTAAGATAAAAGCCAACTCAAAGTCAGTTTCGAGTACATTCTGATAGTGACTAAATAATATACATACATATGTATATATATTTATATGTTTGTATATTTCTCGCATATGCTTATCATATATGAGTGCTATATGATAAGTAGCTGAAACGCCTATCTGCCGGTAAAGCTGGCTATTAGCGTATATTCTATATGGTTACCTATTCGTATATTATTGATTGGATGAGCGTATTTGATATGTATAATTCTTATACACATAGTTCTAATATTTATGTATTCTAAACTGTCTTTTGAACGTTCATTTTCTCTTTAGAATCTTAAATATTGAACTCTTATATAGTTGCTAAGATTCCAGACTTGATTATCATTGAAAACGTCTATTTGATATGAACTCTTATAAAATATTTGTGTATAAGTGTTAAACAGTCAATTCTCATTTAAGAAGTCTTATTATTCTTATTATTCTCATTATAAAAGTCGTATACCCTCCGTTCTTATTAAAAAGTCTTATACTCTGTTCCCATTATTATTTCTGCATGCCTCTTATACACTTACATATTGCTTCAATGCTGTTTTCTTTATATTTCTTATATTCCCTATTCCTATATTGAGGAATATGCTTCATATATAGCTCGTATACTCTAACATTTCTAAAATTATCATAATAATAACGTATTGAGCTTTGAAAAATTAATAAAAAATCTTTCTAGTTTCCCATACACTCTTATATATAGCGCACTCTTATATCAAGGATGCCCTAACCAATCTTTAATCATAAAAGTGAATCTTTCTTTTCTTTCAATCATAAGAAGTGCTTCGAAATAAGGTATGACGTGTATCTAGGTTAACATCTTAGCTATGACACCTCGACCGTAATAGATAAGAGCCGAATGAAGTATATGTCGAAAATCATGGGTGTTATTCATCGGCTTCCTTTTGAAATGTAAGCTCTTAAGTTCATTTTTAATTTTTTCGGATTTCAACTGTCAATACAATATAGTCATATATCAATATTGATGTACGACTACAACTACAATTGAACATATCGAACTGTACTTAAGCAGACAAAAATAGAACATTTTGTTATCAGTATAACAGTTGGTGCTCATGATAATATGTGAGCATATGTATATACTTTCACCTGACTGCTATTTATATGAAATGAATATAATATATATTCGTATAACCGTCAGTGTTATACGGTGTTTTTTGTTATACTTGAAGTGAAAATGATTTACAATACTGCATTATAGCAAGTGAACATTGAATTTGCCATTAGTACACTCGCTATACTGTTATAACTGTTATACTTCAACTGTTATACGGAACTGTTATACTGCATTTTCTGTCATAATTATAATATAGAATTTGAACTTAAGAAATTTCCACAAATATAACACTTTTAATTCAGGCAAAGCATTGTACTTTCACTTAGAACAGCTCGACTGTATAACAATTACTGCTTTTGGTAATGTAAAGCTCATGCCTTAGCCATCTTTTTATGCCACTGTTATTCGCACTGGTATAATCCATTTAATCTAGTTTATGTGCTTGTAATCCTTTGCTCAAGTCCTTACCCATTTTGTTTTTTGTATATATAGGTTCTAGATCTATCGATCTCGATTCGATCTGTCCGTAACGTTCTTTACGTACGTAGTTACTATTCAAACTGACTGCACGTTCCAGCTGGCACTTGTGTTATAAAGCGCTGACTTTTCCTTATCAGTCAAAAAAGAGAAAAAAACGTTAAAACTTTTTTTTTTGTGCTATGGGACGAGTTGTTAAGCGACTTCGATAAGATAACATATCGTTGCCTGGGACAATTTTTCCGAGTAAACATTTCTGTACGACTGTCTGATAAATAGCCATATATACATACGTATATAAGAAGGGCTAGGCCATTCGTCATCAAGGCAAAAACTGCTTGTAAAAGTCGTTGTTCAAATATGTTTTTGAACGTTTCTTAAACTTTGCGAAATCAATAAATAATTTGTTTTTATCTCGTTTACTTAATATTATGCCGCACTTATCTTTTGAGCGATCGGCTGATTACCTTTTATCAATAATTTAAAAAGAAAAAGAAAAATAAGACCTAAAATTGTCGTGAACTTGATATTTCGAATTCGAATTTCGAACTGCTTGCTCACCCATTTTCGATATCCGCTTTTCCGCTTTCTCTGCTCTCGGTTGAAACTGAACTGTAAATGCGAATTTTTACATTAAAATCTTTGCTTATATGCACTGGGATTCTTTGATGAATGCGTTCCCCTTCTTATAGACCTCTTTTATTGGGTAGAACCGCAAATTAATATTACGATAGCCACAGCTGTACCCGTCTCTGTTTATGTTCCAAGCATCTGGTTTGACTTTAACTTTGCTCTCGACTCATAGCATATAGCAACTGACTTGACTCATTGCAGAATTCCATTTAAATTTGAACAGCAGTAACCCCGCTTGCTATGCCTATAAATAAACTCTCTGGCAATTCAATAAGAAGAAAGAATTTTTAATGATATATACTATTATTATTAATAATTATTATTAATCTTTTAATGATAAATAAATGCTTGATATGTCAAAAGATTCTAGAATTGTGAATAATATATCTATATCATAAAGAACATGTTATAAAGCACTCTTAAATACGATATGATATCTATATATCTATAGAGCTAAGAGAGCGTAGTTAGCTAAATGAGCCCAGAAATCAAGGCATTGAACTCTTAACAAGCTGGAACTATAATATATATAGATGTACATATACAGATTATGAATGTTATAATGTTAATGTTATGCTAAAGAAACCATTACCACTTGTAGAAACCATAAATATATATGTATTTATTTATAGTATCATTATATGATGGGCCATAAATCGAAATGAGGTTTCAAGGAATTTTATAGTAAGAATTTATTATCTCTAGATAATAAAAAAAGTACAAATAGAGCAGAGTTAAGAAGTTAACTACGATTCTTAGCATACACCATAGACTTCTGAAAAGTCTTATTTAATGAGACTTTGATTAGTCAGAGTTTGGGTTAAACAAACTAGTCATAATTATTTCGACAGCTATTTACTCTAGATATTTCAAAATTAATGACTATAACACCTGTTCACAAACAAATCAGAAAGTTATCTATAGATATGTTTGCACCTGTATATTGTGAATAAAAAAAAAAAAACTCCCCCAACAGTTAAATGAGTCAGAGCTGACTGGAAAGAGCTTTTGCTATATTTTGAATGATAAGAAAGCGCGAAAGTGCCCCCTCCCCCAAACTATGGGGGCTGATAAGATTTCTTGCCTGTCAATAACACACAAAATGCACTGCGCGAAAAAAGCTCATCGATTAAAAGCCTATGTGAGTGGAGCGGGAAAGTTTCAACTGATAAATATAACAAAACCCTTTGCTGTGCCCACTGCGAGTTTTAGTAACGAATCAAACTGCGGACTCGACGGTTGCGTCCAGTGGAAGAAAACGAACAAAACAGATACAAATATATATATAGATATAAATAATCGAAGACAAACGCCTATCAATTTGAAAAGTGAATCATGGGTATGTTATGAATAAAAGTTTATGAAAATAAGTTTACAATATTATAATTTACATAAAAATTGATATGGGCAAGAAAACTTGGAACTTAAATATGATATAAGATCGTATTAGGCTGATCTGACAAATATTAACAAATATTAATAAAAGTTTAAGTGAAAACTTGATATTATATATGATATGATATATATAAATTTATCAATAGATACATTTACATATATGTATTTGATTGATAGTGTAAAACTGCTTGATATGCAGGAAAGAATCAGTTATTCTATGTACATATGCCAGAAATGTACAGTAATTCGATATCAATTCAAAATTGATAGTTTATATCATTAATTAGGTTATATAGTATGATATGGTGTATTTATATTCAACATTCTATATATAGAAAAGTACAGTTCGTCTAATATTTATCAAATTGCGTAGCTCGATATATAATCGATATATAGATATATTATCTATGCACTCGATAAATGGACTTTGCTTTTTGATATATTTTCGATAAATTGCATATGAAGTTTTAGTTGTCTCACTTAGACATAGTTTGTTCTATGAGAATAGTGTGGTTGAAATATATTATATATTCGATAAATCAACAAAAAGAAATATTCGATAAATAGTTAAGTTCAATATATATACGATATGTGCAGAAAGACATAAGAAGTCCATTTGTTTGAGGCAATGAAATTAAGCATAACTGCTTATACTTATATGTAACATATAAATTGCGATAAATAATCGATATAATTCTCTTGGTCTCTATATATAAAGTACAAAAGTATAAAATCGCTTGTCAAATAGATAATAAGCAATAACAATAACAATAGTTAGTCATATCGTATATTGACGAATAGAGCTATATAAATAGTAGATGATATGTGAGTATAGTACAATACTTAGTCATATGATCTATAAATATACTTAAATATATACATATATATTCGATTTAGAGTTAAGTTCAGCTATTGATAAATCCTTTAGTTAGAGACCTTTCTTTGTAAGTGGTTTAAAGACAAGTTGTTGATTTGTCTCTCTCCCTCTCTCTCTCTTTTCCCTTTTCCCCCTCTCTCTCTCTCTCTCTCTCTCTCTCTCTGCGGCACTTTTTGTAGGTGCCGTACAGCCAGGAGCAGTTGTGACAATTGGTAGGCGAGTGCAAGAAGTGTTCAACCCGAAACCAAAAACGAAATTCCAAATTTGATTAAGCTTTCCGTTTGACTACCTTTTGCACTGCGTTATCAATGCTATATCTTATCTACGCTTATCATTGGATACGGCTAATACACACCTCCCTCCATCCGTTGCAGAACACACTTGGGTGCACTCGACTCCATATGCCGCACTGCCTCCGTACGCTGTCGTGGGTGGCCACGAC
This sequence comes from Drosophila antonietae, assembly GCA_030914385.1. NCBI lineage: Eukaryota > Metazoa > Arthropoda > Insecta > Diptera > Drosophilidae > Drosophila > Drosophila antonietae. The sequence goes on along the minus strand of JAUESO010000133.1, from coordinate 84,340 downwards.
GCCGATGGCTCGCCCATCTATGTGGGCCGCTCGTTCCATGAGGGCGAGAACCTGCCCGCCAAGGTCATACCGAGCAAAGGTTGCGCCTATGTCGCCTACGGCGGCACCGAACACCAGAAGACCCACTACGAGGTGCTCGTCGGCCAGGGCTTTGCCTGGGTGGGCAGCTCCAGCGGCGGTGTGCCACCAAATGCGGTGAGAAGCGGCACCACCCGCACCGGCGAGCCACTCTATGTGGGACGCGGCCACTACTCGAACTCGTTGTGCGTGGGCAAGGTGCATCCATCGCACGGCTGCCTCTACATACCGTTCGGCGGCCAGGAGGTGCGCATCAACACCTACGAGGTGCTCATCCACCAGCAGCAGGATGTCTGGGTTCCGGCCAGCGCTAGCTATACGCCACCGGGCGCTGTCATTGCCGGCCACGATTCGGACCGTACGCCCATCTATGCGGGTCGCGCCATGCACGAGGGCGAGATGCTGCCCGCCAAGGTAGTGCCCAGCAAGGGCACCGCCTACGTCTGCTTCGGTGGCTACGAGTTCCAGAAGCCCACCTACGAGGTGCTCACCGGCTATGGCTACTCGTGGATCAGGGGCTCACACTGCATACCACCGAATGCCGTTAGCACGGGACGTGCTCGCAACGGCGAACCCATCTACTATGGCCGTGGACACTACCAGGGCAGCCTGACACCGGGTCTGATCTCCTCGCGACAGCGTTGCCTCTATATTCCTTATGGCGGACGTGAAATACGCATCGATTCGTATGAGGTGCTATGCAGGAATTAGACGACATATGTACTTTATATATATATGGCTATATATATCTGAGTTCTTCTAATCACTTTTTATAGACTTTAAGTCGTACTTCTGTTTATACCAATTTTGTATTACTTGTAACATTTAATAAAGAGTGCGACTGCCTATATATAACACTTGACATAACCGAGTTTACTTTACTCTCTATACTTTCTATTCATATAGGCTCTCTGTTGACCTTTGATATACTGATTATATATACATATATCATGTCACTTATTTGTTAAAAATGTAAAGCCCATAGCTTTGGTTTTCTACTAAAAAAAACACCAAATTAGAGTTATTTCCCAAAGACTGATACACAGTCCAATACCAATACCATTCCAAACATTCGATAAACTTGGCCTACCTAGAACTACGATTACATTTGTCATATATCGAAATCTTGCAGACATTTGTGTGAAGCTTATATACATTCTATTTTTGGGTTCTTTGTCTTTTATCTTTATTGGAATATATTCTATAAATCGACTTTCATTTGCTTAAGTCCAATATCAGGAAAACAGTTAAAGCTTTTATAAACAGTTGAGTCAGGCATATTATTCAGATAAGCATATATATATTTATATTTATATGCATATGCATATGAATTTATTTCTTAATATTTATTTATAAAAATGGATAAACAATTATACTTCTTTGTTTGTAATTCTACTATAATTAAGTTTTAAGAAAATGAAGAAGATATTCGATGTTGTTGAAGGAAGATTAGGGTAAGAGATAATGATGATGTTGATGATAAAAATGATAATAATGATGACAGCAAGGAATGATGTTTAACGATAATGAAATTGAATCAACCAGCTGAAAAATCTATAGAATTTAAATTAGAATTTCCTTCTACAAAGAAATCAAGGAATATCAATTTTATTCTTAAGTATTTTTTAGATACCAAGAATAATAATTTTTAAAAAATATTCATATAAATAAATTATAATTTATATTCATTATTAATTCCATTTCACTCTCGTTTCAGTCTATAAATGGGTACAATCGTCGGCGTATGCGTCGATACCGCCCAATGCCATTGTCGGGGGCAATGATGAGGATGGCGCCATGATCTATGTGGGTCGGGCGGAGCATGAGGGCGATATGCTCGTCTGCAAGGTGATGCCGTCGAAGCAAATCGGTTACGTTTCGCAACGGGGTGAGGCACTGCCCAAGGACATCTTCGAAATGCTGTGCGGCGAGAATCTGGTGTGGGTCAAGTGCTACGACCATGTGATACCCGAAACGGCGGTGCTCTGCGGTCGCACCAGTCTCGAGCAACCGGTGTACATTGGCCGTGGCCATTACGAGGGTCATCTGATCATTGGCAAAATATCCTCAGTGCATCGAGCGCTATTCATAGCCTATCGCGGAGCGGAGCGACGCTTGGATTCGTATGAGATATTGATAGAGGAGCGTGGTGCTACGCCTGGCTGGCAGCTGCCACCCCCACCGGGTGCAATGGAACTGGCCGAGAAGTGTCCATCAACACCACCGCCACCACCACCACCACCGGTGTTGTTGGCCAAGCCGCCCGTGGCACGCAAACCATATCCCTATCCGCCGGACTTTGATGCGTCGGCCTTCTCGCTGCACGACAGACCGCCACAGTATACGCCCATGCCGATGCCCTCGCACAGCACAGTACCGTATCCACCACCACCAGCAGCAGCAGCAATGCCAGCACCGCCAGTTATGCCACCGCCAACACCCAGCATCTTGCCGGAGTATAAGCGACCTCTAGCTGTGCCCGTGCCCATACCAGCCAAGCCTTATGGCATGCCACCTTCTTATACGCCCGCTGCCGTTGCACCATCCACCCACCACCAGCCCACCATTGTGCCCGCAGAGACATATAAGCCAGCCATCAGTGTGGATCCCTATGCGCCCAGCTGCTCCGGCTACACGCCCGCTGTATGTGCTCCAGCGGCAACGAGCAGCTATGATCTGTGGATGGCTGCCAGTCCCGCCTATACGCCACCAGATGCAGTCTATGGTGGTCACGACAGCGATATGGCACCACTGCTCGTCTGTCGCGCCTACTACAATGGCTCTCACATACCGGGCAAAGCGGCACCGAGCCGTGGTTGCGCCTATATCACACATGCCGGACGCGAGCTGGTGGAGTCACGTTACGAGGTGCTCATCGGACAAGCGAAATACCATTGGGTGACCGGCTACGATGGCAGCATTGCGCCCGGCGCTGTGGAGGCGGGTCGCACCTTCAATGGCGAACCGCTGTACATTGGCCGCGCCCACTATTGCGGCAGCCTGACGCCAGGCAAGATACAGCAATCGCATCGTTGTCTTTACATACCATACGGCGGGCAGGAGGTGCGCATCAGCAGCTATGAGATACTCGTACGCAGCGACATCTATCATCGTCAGCAGGCCATCAATTTGAGCTATTGAGACGGAGCAGGAGGAGGAGGAGGAGGAGGAGGAGGAGGAGGAGGAGAATGGAAAAGTTAAATATATCTTCAAGAGCAGCTACCTCATAGAGTGAGAGAGTGAGAGGGAAAGAGTGAGAGAGTGAGAGAGAGAGAGAGAGTGAGTGAGAAGGGATGCAAGCAGAAGAGTATTGAATAGAACTGAAAAGGGAAGAACATTCAAAGGAATTCTTAATAACTACATACTAATGGGGAAGTCAAGAAGACATTCTATTATTCAATTGTAAAGAAGATATATGAATAGAACAGAGCCATTGAGTCGTTTAAAATGAACTCAATTGAACTAAGAGTTACTTACGACTCTTATAGTCTGATGATTCTAAATCTATGATTGTTATTGTAATGATGCTTAAGATGATGAGCTTAAATGTAGGAGGAGTATTTAGAACTATAAAATTATCTAAAATATGTCATATAACAGTTGTTCCTTAAAATTTCCCTTATACAACTCCAAAATCTTTTATAAGATATTTTCCATGACTAGAAAAACTTAACGAAAGTATTAACATAAATTGTAAATCTTGACTTCGAGTAAATATATTTATTTATATTATCCAGCAGCTAATTCCAAAGAACTATTGTACCTAATTATAAAGTTGCTATTGTTTTATACATATACATATATACTAACACTTAAACATGTCACTACTGTGCATACATATTTGCATTCATATACATACATCTAATAAAAAATAAATATATTTATTTTGAATGAGTAACTTGAGAAACGTCTTCAATATTCCACGTTTGTCTAGCGTTTTTATTTTTCCTCTCATTTTTATTATAACACTAGTCTAGGTACCATCTGCTTGGTCATAAAAGATATACTTCCTATATTTAGCTCATAAAACTATAATAATAAGCCACTTCAGCCTCGACATGGCTGACTGTCGGAGTTGACCGACCTCTTCTCTGGTTTCTATGTGGTGCAAAATCTTATTTCCCTTCTCTTTTACTTTAACCTACTGCCAGATATAAAGTTAATCTTCACAAAAATAAACAACAACAACAAAAAATCCCACACTTGGTATCTCAGCTATTTAATCCAGTTGCCGCACGTGCTTCTTATAAATATTACCCAAAATGATGCTAATTTAAATCTGACTAATATCGGATAAGAATAATCCAAATGCCTTGCCTTGCTCTTGATTTTTATATAACATTCTGCTTCGAAATCACGTCTAGATTGAAGGTAATTACTATATTTACTGCAGATGTATCTTTAACCAAAATCCTTGTATTCGTTACGTAGATACATTTGTATCTATGTATCTATATATCTATATATCAATGTATCTATGTATCTATGTATCTATGTATCTATGTATCTATGTATCTATGTATCTATGTATCTATGTATCTATGTATCTATGTATCTATGTATCTATGTATCTATGTATCTATGCAACCTTATTAGCTACATACATACTTTCATCACATTGTTTACCTTTACGTACCTTTATATTCTATGTGTGTATTTACATTCACATACTTGTTTACCTACGCAGAACAGCTACGATTCTGACCTGACCAAGTCAATTTAGAAACGTAATGCAGCCAGCTCGCGCTTGCTTAGCGCGTGGTATTTCCCAGGTAAATCCCAAATAGTTATTCTCGCCCGAGTATAAATATTGTGGCCTTAGCTCGACTCGAGCTCAGTTCCCTAGCCTTTGGCTAAGCGTTCGGTGTCCAAAACAATATATATACATATATATATATTTCACAATTCAGTATTATTCTAGAAGAACTGCTAAGTGTTTCACCATTCTATAAACGATAACGGTAACTAACCTAGCTGCAAACGATACTAAATAGCATACAAATATTTGTTCATTTCGATGAAATGTCTCTTTTGATAACCTTGATATTTGTCACTGTTTTTGTTACTGTTTTCTAATGGTTATAAATTATATTATTTGTCTCATAAAGTATTGTGCATGTAACTGATAAGTACCACCCAGTACTCCATACAATCTGCTACAAAATTAAGTTGTCAATGAATTACACAACTTTGTGAAATAGGTATATAGAAAATTTAATTGTATTTTATTGAACTATCATTTTATTTAAATTTCGGCTTACAAAACTTAATTCACTTTTATAAAAATATTTAAAAATTAATAAAACAGCACTTATGAGTTAAAAATTGTATCAATGATTATTTTATTAAGTATAAGTATATTTTTAAAAAATTATTAAAGATTTTAATATAGTTTTTGAAAATCTTGTGAAATAATTCCCTTTTATTTCTTTTTTATTGTTTATTTAAAAAAAAAATTCTCTTCATCATTTATCAAACCACTTTCATTCCGCATTCTGGTTGCGCAGTGTAAGTGTAGCCTGTTTTTAACAAGTGTCTGATTGCTGTCATAATTTTTGCGAAAAACTTCATTTGTACCTAAATGAACTAGTTTGAACGAACCAGTCGCACTTTTTAAACAATTCTATATATACTTGCCACTAGAAATTATAAAAGAAATTATAAAAGTTTCTATTTAAATTTTGCTTACATAGTTTGCATATATAATTTCGACTTTATAGAGATACTCATCTATTACAACTTTTTTTTTTGGATTTTATGAGTAAACTTTATGAACTGGTTCTATTTCTTCACCCAATTTATTGTATAGATTTTGTATTGTATTTGTGAGCTGGTTGCTATGCCATCTTGAAATCACCTGTGAAGGTGCAATGTCGAACTGGTTTAACAACTATATAAACTGCTTAGGATTTGATGTAGAGGTGAACGAATATATAATGAACTAGTTCTCGTAATTCTCTAAGTAATTAAGCATTGTTCACTCTTATTAGTTCCAGTAAAGTGCTTTTATAAGAACTTATATATTGGAGTTCTTTAAAACATTATAATACATGAATTTTGGATATATATCAATTCCACTCTGAACTAACTTTGAATTCCAAATTGATTCCTGGTGCATGAACTACAGGTCACATTGGATTGCATGCAAAAGCCACTTAAGATCTGATCCGTATAATTATTTATGCGCTGACGAATCTTACAAGGAACACAGAAAAGGGGATTCTACCTTTGCTCAGGTATTCCCACAACGCCAACTTTCTTTGCATGCTGCGTGATCTGTATTCGTAATGCACGCCAAAAGCCGGGAAATATCTTTGACGCAAAAAAAGTGAATGAAAAAAAAAAAACTGGATTTGAGCTCCAAGAATTTTGCGCACAGTCATCCAGTTTGTCTGGTGCCGCAATAGTTCGCATGTCAACAACAATAGGTCGAGGCGAGGCGGGGCGGGGCGGAGCGGTGCGTGGCCGCACGACAGTCGTAACTGAACGATAAGGCGAAAGCAACTAACGCGTGTTCTTCTGCTATCATTCGGATTTGTTTATACCAGAGCAGATGGTAAAATGATTGTTTCCTTTATCATTTTTGTTATGGTTTTATATTCGCCAACTTATTGTTGCTTTTTTTCGTACTTTGTTTTTGCTCTCGCCCAATTTAATTGGCGACAGTTTTTTCGATTATAAACGGTTTTACGATCGTCGCGTCAGGTTCCTATATCAAGTAGTATTTGCCTTTGCCTTTATGCCTAACAACCCGAGCTGTCGTATGTGTGTGTGTGTGTGTGCATATACCATTTTATGACGACACTCTGGTAACCGAGGCATCGTCGATGGCGAATTCTTACTGGTTTCAACAGTTCCAATTTCAATCGCGTGCTGTCGAGATGCAAAAGTCTCCACTGCTGGCTGCCTTCAAAAAGACACAGTAATCGCAGCGCGAGTAAAGCCCATTAAATACAAAAAAATATAACGAGAAATTTCAATCGAAAAAAAAAGCAAAAAATATTAAATTAAAGTCAAGAAATTAATGCTTATCATTAGCATACAGAAATCGTGAATATATATAGATGATTGTTAAGTTAAAAAGTGTTTATTAAGATCGTGTGCTATAATAAGAAAAGTATGCACAATTTATATAGAATATGTAATATATAAATCATATTTATTTGTATCCGTAGTGTGAAATCCAGTTCGAAAAACTTTAAGAAGAATTTTGAGTATTTTTATTATAAATGCTAAGGTTATATTTTTTAAACGAAATGCGGAAATGAATATGTATATGAATATTTATTTTTATATATTATTAAATGTGTACAAATCTGAGAACTAAATTTGAACGATCAAGAAATCTGTGAAAATTTGATTTAAACTGATAACTGTATCAATTTGATTGTTTGATCTGAACAAAAAACCATTTATATAGATGATGATTTATATATTGTACAGTTTATTATTATTTTCGTGTATATGACATTGATAATTCTCGATTGTTTTGCAAAGTTACCAAACAATTTCTGAGAAAAAAAAAATTTATAAATGCATTTATTCACAATTCTAATTGTTCCAAACTGAAAGTAATCGCTGTGGCTTCTATCATTAGCATATTGAACATGCACAAAAAACGAAAAAGTTTATATATATTATATATATATACCATATATATGGCACATATATTGATAATTGCTGGGATCTAAGTGCTAGCAAAGATTACGCTTCAATTGGTTTATTTTGTTATGATTGTTTATAAAGCGAACAGAGTTGATTGGCTTTGCGGAATTTCCCTCTTTCGAAATCGCTTCTGAATTTTCTATTGCAGCTAGAGACTGGGTTATTTGGTATATATACTCATCGTGTTACGATTTTATGGAAGCTATAAGATAGACATGTATAATAATATTACATTAAGTACAAAAACAATTTTTGCATGAGTACTTCAATGGCTAAAGACTTTAGATTAGAAATGTTTATATATATAGTCGTATAGCCAAGAGTCATATCTTAATTATGTCTATTGTTAGCCCTACTCAATATGGCCGTGTAGAATGGACAAATATAATTTATATTCTACAATTTTCCGGCTAGAAACAAAACCAAATTTAGCATCTGGTTTAATGTTATTTTTCTGAAATGAAACTGGGATTGGATAGATTGGAAAAATGCAATTATTCCCCAAATGTTCAAATTCAGTAATAATAGAAAAAGTAAAATAATTTCATGTTGACCTACTTAACAGATCAACTAAACTTTCTATATATACGCACTTTGGGCGTTGGGTTTATCTGGAAATAACTATATTTTCTACAAACCATAAATCGTGGTTTTGATAGTCTCTTTAGACCATTCAGACCATATAAAACTTATAGAGCTAGAAATAGTTCCTTAGATCTAGAGATCAAACGTGTATCATGCAGTCGACTACGCTCCATGGCAACATATATTTTTTTTACGTTTATTTTTGCGTACTATTGATCGCTTTGTGTTCTGTTTCATATTTCACTTTCGAATTGTTTGTAATTTATTAATTTATGGATGCTTTTCCAGTCTCAATTTGCTGCAAGTGTTCAATCAGCAGTTTATCAATTGATCAATTGATCAATTGATCAAATTGCAACAGTTTTTCAATACATTTCGTTTGAATTGTCTTGGGAAATATGCCAATATTTTCTCTCTCGCTCTCTCTTGTTCTCTCTTTTCAATTTTCTTATATAAAGCCTTAATTATTTTGTGAGTGTTTTTGTTGTTGTTGTTATTTTTTTGAATGCATAAAAGGCGCACCACAATCAAACACGATCTCAATTGAAAATGTGACTTCGACCAATGAATTAAGTTTCCAAATCCATTTTACAGCTCATAATATCAAGTATTCGAAACGAAAGTACAATCAAAGGATCTCAAAATGCCAGCATCGGAGAAGAAGAGCACAACGTTGCCAGATCTGGGCGATTTTCGTGTGGAGAAGGCAAAAGGTGTTACCACTGGGGAAACAGATAAAAAGTACAGTTTCTTCGATCTGGTAAGTGCATGAGCAAGTTTAGCTCTGATCATAAATATACTAAAGATTACATTAGACTTATCGCTTTGCATTACTAATTGCTTTTACAACTGGAATTCTAATCTAACTGCATTGAATCAATTGAATCTTATTCATATGTAATATTTATATTTATTCTGTGTGATCGTTTGATAGAAAGCTAAGGCAGCTGTGAAAGATCATGTGCATTATGCAGTTGCTCTCTAGCTATCTACTGGAAAAAAGTAGAAAATTGAAAACTAAATTGGAGTTGAGATAGATAAATGTAAGAATTTACAGGGTATCTCTTAGTCGAGCAATTTGATAAATGTCAGCAAAGCCTATGTCTGTCCGCTTGCCTTATGTAAATTGTCTATCTTGAAAATTAAGTCAATAAAGATGTTAATTAACGTATAATTATAGTCATAATGATAATGATAATATATGGATGATGATAATAGTGGTAATTGTTATTAGAATAATAATTAATTATATGTTATGCTAATATAATAATTATTGTCATTTGGTTGATGATCTTTGAATCACTGAATATCATTTTGACAATCATTAGAATGAGAAACATGGTAATGATCGCTATGATGATCATCATAATAAGGGTATTCATCATTACAAGCATAATGATAACAATTATAATCATAATTGTCATTGTGATCATTATGATGATCATCAATATCATGATGATCGATATAATTGTAATTGTGATGATCTTTATAAAATAATATCGGAATGATTGTAATCTATAGCAATATTATTTTGTGCAAAGAGAACAGCTAGAATATTTGAATTTAACGGTCAAAGATCAAAGTTCTAATAATTTCAGAATAATAACTCGGACAAGTATATTGGGTTACTATTTATCGTTCACATTGATTTTCCTAGTTATCATATTTCACTATTAGTATACGTCAATATTAATTTAATGATATGCATCAGTTATCATTGATTAGATTTATTGCTTATATATTGAATATTTCTATATCTTTATCTCTTATATTATTAGATGAAACTCTAAAAGCTTTTATATTTCTTTTATAGTTTCGCTACTCAACTGTTCTGGAGCGTTTTCTCATAGCCTTGAGCATGATTGTGGCCACATTAGCATCCATTCTCATACCCTATTTCATGGTGATCTATGGAGAGTTTACATCGCTGCTCATTGACCGCGCCGTTGGCGAGGGCACCTCATCGCCCACTTTCATTCTTGCGCTCTTCGGCGGCGGCAAAAGACTGTAAGTTGTCTGATTCTTAGTTATATGAATTAGATATATATAATTGGAAAATATTTCTTCATGCAGCACCAATGCAACTGATGCCGAGAATACTCAGGCAATAATCGACGATTCGATTGCTTTTGGCATTGCGAGTTTAGTGGGTTCGGTTGTATTGCTGGTGCTCATCCTGTTTGCCATTGATGTATCGAATCGTGTTGCACTCAATCAAATCAATCGCATACGGAAACTCTTTCTGGAGGCCATCCTGCGACAGGATATGTCCTGGTATGACACCACATCGGGCACAAATTTCGCCAGCAAAATGACAGAGTAAGTGGGAAGCTACCTGAAGAGAGAATATTTAAAAATTAAACTCTTTTTTTTACGCTTCACAGAGATTTGGACAAGGTCAAGGAGGGCATTGGCGAAAAAGTGTGTATTTTCGTATATTCTCAATTAGCTGAAATCCTTGACTAACTTCTCTTTTTCTATCCACCTCCAGGTCGCCATTGTCACCTTCCTCTTCATGACCTTTGTCATGGGCATTGTGGCCTCGTTCATCTATGGCTGGAAGCTGACGTTGGTGGTGCTCACCTGCAGTCCCTTCATCATACTGGCCACAGCCATGGTGGCCAAGATTCAGAGCTCCCTGGCTGCAAAGGAATTGAAAGCCTATTCGGATGCCGGCACTGTTGCCGAGGAGGTGTTCAGTGGCATTCGCACTGTCTTCGCCTTCAGTGGGGAGCGCAAGGAGAACGAGCGCTTCTCCAAGCTTTTGATACCTGCCGAAATGACGGGTCGCAAGAAGGGTCTCTACTCGGGCATTGGGGCTGGTGTTATGTGGCTCATCATCTATTGCTGCATTGCTCTTGCCGTTTGGTATGGCGTCAATTTGATTCTGGATGATCGTGGCAAGGACGATCGTCAGTATACGCCCGCAGTCCTAGTCATCGTCCTCTTTGCTGTCATAATGGGTGCCCAGAATTTGGGTTTCTCCTCGCCACATGTGGATTCGTTTGCCGTTGCCCTGGGCGCTGCACGGAATCTCTTTAAGATCATTGATCGCAAGTCTGAAATCGATCCTTTGGATGAGTCGGGCCTGAAGCCGGAGAGCATAACAGGTCGCCTGCGGTTTGAGGATATACACTTTCGTTATCCTTCCCGGCCGGATGTCGAGATACTCAAAGGTTTGACCGTGGACGTGGAACCGGGTCAAACTGTTGCCTTTGTGGGCGCCTCGGGCTGTGGCAAGAGCACAGTCATTCAGCTAATGCAACGCTTCTACGATCCAGAGCAGGGTCAAGTGCAGCTGGATGGACGCGATTTGCGCACCTTGAATGTGGGCTGGTTGCGTTCACAGATTGGCGTTGTGGGCCAGGAGCCGGTGCTGTTTGCCACTACAATTGGCGAGAATATACGTTTTGGCAATCCCCTGGCCACGCAGTCGGACATCGAACGTGCGGCACGCAATGCCAATTGCCACGAGTTCATCAGCAAGCTGCCCAAGGGCTACGACACACAGGTGGGTGAGCGCGGTGCTCAAATGTCTGGCGGACAGAAGCAACGCATTGCCATTGCCCGTGCGCTGGTGCGCAATCCAAAGATTTTGCTACTGGACGAGGCGACATCCGCGCTGGACCCCACCTCCGAGAAACGTGTACAGGATGCATTGGAGCTGGCCAGCCAAGGGCCAACCACCCTCGTGGTCGCCCACCGCCTGTCGACTGTGACTAATGCCGACAAAATTGTATTTGTCAAGGACGGCAAGGTGGCCGAACAGGGCACGCACGACGAACTCATGGACAAGGGTGGTTTGTACTACGATCTGGTGAACATAACGCGACGCAAGGAGGCCACCGAGGGGGCAGACGACACAGCCGGCAGTGTGGCCAAATTGCCATTGTCCAAGAGCAGGGAGGATGATATCATGGTTGCTGACGATGATGATGAGTTCGAGGATGAGGAGGACGAAGAGGACATCGATGAGAATGGCGCTGCTGCGGCAGAGGTAAACAACAGCAAGGACGACATATTCAGTGTTACTTCAAGCAAACGTAAGTCGCAGATGAAAAGTTAATCGACTTAAAATATATCCTGTACATTTTTTTGAAAGTTGAAAGTTCTCTCCCCCTCTATGTATCTTTTCTTGATTCTCCCTCTCTCTCTCGCTCTCTCTGGATCTCTTCTTCTCTGTCTGTCTGTCTACCTCTTTCTCTCTGTCTGTCTGTCTACCTCTCTCTCCCTGTCTGTCTCCTTCATCCCTTCTCTGTCTTCATCCTCTCTCTTCATCCCCTCTCTTTCTTTCTTTTCCTCTCTTACGCCCAATCAGTCTTCCTTTTCATTTCGAATCTATCATGCCTTCTTTATGTCTTCCTCTCCCCTTTCCCTCTTCTAATTCTCTATATTTTTCCTCTCTTCAGTTATCTCTTTCTCTCTCTCTCTCTCGCTCGCTCTCCCCCTCCCATTCTCTCTCCAACTCTACTTCTTTCTTTCCATTAATAAGAAAACATTTATTTCCTTTTGCAGGTCGTTCACAACGTCGCAAGAAGAAGAAGAAGCAGCCAAAGCCCGAAGAACCCAAAATCTCATTCATCCAACTGATGAAGTTGAATGCACCCGAATGGCGTTACATACTGTGGGGCTGCATTGCAGCCATTATGCATGGCGTCACATTCCCATTGTGGGGTTTGTTCTTTGGTGACTTCTTTGGCATTTTGTCGGATAGTGATGAGAATGTGGTGCGACACGAGGGCAACAATATTTCCTACATATTCATTGGCATTGGTCTGATGGCCGGCGTGGGCACCATGATGCAGAGCTATATGTTCACCACGGCTGGTGTGAAGATGACAACCCGTTTGAGGAAGACGGCGTTCAAGACAATCGTGGCACAAGAGGTGGCCTTCTTCGATGACGAACGCAATTCAGTGGGCGCCCTCTGTGCTCGACTCGCTGGCGACTGTTCCAATGTGCAGGGCGTAAGTTTGCCTCAAGCTAAGATTAATGATGAGCCGTGCTCGAATATAACTTTGATCTCTTTGTGCAGGCAACGGGCGCACGTGTTGGCATTATGCTGCAGGCCGTGGTCACCTTGGCCGTGGGCATGCTAATTGGTTTCATCTACTCCTGGCAACAGACTCTGTTGACTACCGTCACCCTGCCATTGCTCTGTCTGTCGGTTTACCTCGAGGGTCGCTTCATAGCGAAGAGCGCGCAGTCAGCCAAGGCGGCCATTGAGGACGCCTCACAGGTGGCCGTTGAGGCCATTGCCAATATACGCACTGTGAATGGGCTGGGACTGGAGCAGCAGGTGCTGGAGCGTTATATCAAGCAGATTGATCAGGTGAATATTGCTTGTCGTCGCAAGGTGCGCTTCCGTGGTCTGGTCTTTGGCTTAGGTCAGACGGCGCCCTTCCTTGCCTATGGTGTTTCGCTCTACTACGGCGGTCTGTTGGTTGCCAACGATGGCTTGCCCTATGAGGATATTATCAAGGTTGCCGAAGCGCTCATCTTTGGCTCTTGGATGCTGGGTCAAGCTTTGGCCTATGCGCCGAATGTCAATGATGCCATTCTCTCTGCTGGACGCCTGATGAAATTGTTCGAGCAGACGCCAAAACAATCTAATCCTCCTATCAATCCATATAATACAGCTGAGGTGGGTTTAGCTTTATCATATTGTAAGTCTTTCTCTTAATAAGTTGTTTACTCCACTTCCAGAAATCGGAGGGCGACATTGTCTATGAGAACGTTCGCTTTGAGTATCCCACGCGCAAGGACACGCCCATTTTGCATGGCCTGAATCTCACGATTAAGAAGAACACCACGGTGGCACTGGTGGGTCCATCCGGCTCGGGAAAATCCACTTGTGTCCAATTACTGTTGCGCTACTATGATCCCGTTTCGGGCTCGGTTAATCTAAGTGGTGTGCCCAGCACGGACTTCCCATTGGATACTCTACGCTCCAAGCTGGGCCTGGTGTCGCAGGAGCCGGTGCTCTTCGATCGCACCATTGCCGAGAACATTGCCTATGGTAATAATTTCCGTGATGATGTGCCCATGCAGGAGATTATCGAGGCATCGAAGAAGGCAAATATACACAATTTCATCAGTTCCCTGCCCATGGGTTATGAGACGCGTGTGGGCAAGACCTCCCAGCTGTCGGGTGGTCAGAAGCAACGCATCGCAATTGCTCGGGCTCTGGTGCGAAATCCCAAGATTCTGATACTGGACGAGGCGACATCCGCTCTGGATCTGGAGAGCGAGAAGGTGGTGCAACAGGCACTCGATGAGGCCAGAGCTGGACGCACCTGTGTGACCATTGCCCATCGGCTGAGCACAGTGCGTGATGCCGATCTGATATGTGTACTGAAGCGAGGAGTTGTCGTCGAACAGGGCACACACGATCATCTGATGGCATTGAATGGCATCTATGCGAACCTCTACATGATGCAGCAGGTGGCTGGATAATCACCAATAGAAGATTATCAGAATCAAGTTATCGCCTAAGCCAACAAACTTACTTTAGACTGGGTGTCATACCTGGCAACTAGTTCGGAACAAATTAGAGAGCTCATCGTATGAGGATTGCCTAATCATGTTTAGTTTTAAGTCTATTAATTTTGTAGTTTGTATTAACTCTAAGAGCAATTAATATTACTGTAAAAAATTAAAACCTATTTAACTGATATAAGACGAAAATAAAGTGATATATGTATGAAAGAAAAAATATTGTGTTAAAATTTATATTTGCCTGAAGGCCTCTGTCGCTCTGGCTTAAAATTAAATTGTTATTTAGAATTAATTCTTAGTAACAATAAAATAAATAAATAAATAAATATTTGAATTTAATTGTAAGTAATGAAAAACAAAAGATGGTCTGTCCATATGCAGCAGAGCATGGTGATTAGCTATGTATATTCACCTCACTAGCAGCTGAAGTGCATGGTGGCTTAGCTTTATATTCAACTCCCTCACTTACACAACATGCTAAGAGCAACAAGAGGTAAGTAGAGTAGCAAGAGGTGAATATAACAACCCAACACTATAGCCATATACTTGCTCCTCCAGAGCTTATACAATTGGGATCTCTTTTTATTCAGCTTGTCATGTACATTTCAATGCATACGTGCATGCGTAAATATATATGTGTCTATTAACATATATGACAAAATCAATAAATACATTTCATTAGACAATTTGAGTAGACAATTTGTATGTTAATAAAGTAGAATACTGTTATAGGCAACTAACAATCTACAGACGACTATCCACAAGTGGTCCAGGTGTGGCCAAAGCATTGCGACGCTCCTGTATAGCAAAGGTCAACTTGCGAAAAGGTCCCAGCGGCAAGCCCAACGATTTCAAGTCCGCCTCCGTTAGCAGCATAAGTGTCTCCAGATCAATTTCCTGTTTCTGAAAACTAAAAGATACGAATTAGATATAACCCATTGATTATAAGTGATTTATACGCACACTGGCAAATATTCCTCTAATGCCCATACGGTTAGAAAACGCTGCAGTGCACTGGCCGATCCCTGCTCTTCATCCTCATCATCGCTGTAGACATCATCGCCAGCACCCTCGGAGTCAGAGTCATCGGATAGATTGAGATACAAGCGCGCTTTGGTGTTATTTTTATTACTGTTGCTGCTGCTTGCATTTCGCATGGTTGAGCTGGAGACGCTATCGATGCCATCCGATTGGAGCTGCAGTTGGCTCAGTGCCGCTGTCACTGAACGTCGGAAAGCAATGCTGCCCAGCATGGTGGGTCGATCGAAGAGACCGATAGGTCGCTGCAGCACCTGCAGTTCCTCGTTCAACTCTTGCGATATCTGTGCATCGCCTAGTATATCTGGCTGTGAGAAGCTGCGTGCCAGCGCCGTGCTATAGCCCAGACGACCTACGTCCTCATCATCCAGCTCGAAAACATCTGCAATTTTCCCACGCTTGCCCTCTTGCTCATCCGTGGAGCTAAATGTGCCCACATACAGCACCTCCGAATCCCTTTGTAGTCCTGTTAGAGACGTTATTGTACGTTTGCCATCCGGCTCCACTTCACGCACCTTGAATCCTCCATCATTGGCTGCAGCATGTGGACAGGCTTTTGAGTGCTGCGTTTTTCCCTGCTGCTGTTGCTGCGACTGTTGCTGCTGCTGCTGGGGCGGCTTCTTTTGAACTGTGCCCATGCGACTGGCAATGGTGGAGCCGCCGCTGCTGCTGCTGCTACTGCCCACCAGATCGCTAAATTTGGTAGCGGATGCACGAGCAGTAGCTGTTGCCTGCTCCCTTGGTGTCTTGTTTAGATTGCCCTGGCTGGACCAAATCTTTTGTTTCAGCGTGGACAGCATATTGCTCGACTTGCTGTTGCTGCTGCTGACCAATGTTTGAGCATTGCTGGGCTTTAGATCGCAGTAGTCGTGTCTTTGCTGTTGCTGTTGCTGCTGCTGGCGTTTCATATATTCCTTTACACGTTTCTCACACTCCTTTTCCGCTATTTCCTTGAGAGCTTTCGCTTTTTTTCTGTAAATTAAATATATTGATTAATTTGTTAAGGTAAATTGTTAAAGTTCATTCAATTATTTGAATTGTGCAACGCAGTCCTTGTTATCGATATTAGTGATTGCGATCAGAAATTCTACTCAATTTGCCAAGCCATTTTCTCCTTACCAGTCCTTGCTTGTTATCGATAGTTGCGATTATTTTCGTGCGTAGCAATCGGACTTTACCACACAACAAGCTGGGCTTTATGGCTATTCGACGATCCGACATCGATAGCAATGATTGCGATTAATATGCTGTATCGTATTTTCAGACATTCAAACTATTCAAATTTAAATTCGCGCCTTACTTTTCGTTCGCCTCAAAACTGGCTGCAGCTGCGTCCAAATATCGCAAAATCTCGTCGCGATTATTTATGGCTGCCAAATCCTTGGCATTATGTCTGTCAATATCCAGTGCATATATATTAACACCGAATTTAAACAGAAAATCAACGCAATGCAAATGCCCCTTAGCGGCAGCCAAATGAAGCGCTGTATTTCCAAATTGATCGCACTTGTCCGGATCGCCGCTGCAAAAGAATTGCATTAATATATATAAATGGAATTTCTGGTATTATGCATAATTTACCCCCTGCCGCAGAGTAAACGCAGCGCATCTAAACGACCCTCGAATGCGGCCCACATGACTGGCGTCATTGAATCATCGTCCTTGGCATTGGCATCCTTGCGCGTTGCCTCCTTCAGCACATCAAGCAGCCCGTCTTTGGCAGCTCTGCATTCGAAAGTAAAGAACAATTAATGATGCTTGTACCACTGATAAGATACGTACGATGCTACGAGGTAGCATTATTAATTGCGTGTTCATTACTCACTTGTGAAAACGATCTGAAGTCATTTTTCCACTTCTTATCTATATTTGTGTATTTCCATAGACTGTGAACCTGAACGTTTGAATAAAACCCAAATTATATTCGATCCCAGTAGGCCGATTTCGACCAACTTTTGCCGGCTAAGGAACAACCTAACAAAACTTATTCAGAAGCAATACAGCTCTCAGCATACACACATATATAACAATAAATAAATATTTACAAATTTACATATATATAAATAAAATCCACAATTCCGAAAATAAAAATTACACATTCAGCATCCTCGAAAATGGCAAAAGTGACCAAGGAAGTCAATGAGCGCGTGAAGAAGCAGAGTTTGAAAAAGAAGACTAGTAAGAAGCCCCTACCGCAAACTCTGCAGATGCAAATCAAGACTAATGGCAAGAAATGGCTCGAAACGGAGAATGAGTGCAATTGGGTAACGTTCAAGGATATCAAGAAGGAAACAGAGGCGTCACCTATGATTGCTAACAAGTTGGATGAAGTTTAATTAAATTGTGATCCAGCTCCCTTTTATATACTGTTTATAAGACACATTTTTAAATTTATAAACACCTATGAGTCGGACACAACGTAGGTTCTGTTGTATTTCCAAATAATAATGAATAAAAATTTTATTAAGTGAGGAACAAATTGAGACTTGTTAATGCATATGAGAGGTTAGACTAAGCTGGATGAAGACCACTTAAAGAAATTTCTTGGACTACCCTCGTCTATCAAAAAGATTTGACGTATCCGATTTTCGAGCACTCTGCCTAAAATTTCTAGTATTTTGTGAACATTTTCCAACAATAGCTGCAAATTCAAATGTATATTTAAACAAAGTTGGCTTGGCGAACTCAGTTCAAGTCTCATACAGTACTTTTGAGTGCTGACATTCAAAAATATATTTCTACTCTTACTATATTTCTACTTTTACTATATTCTATATATTTTTTGTACCAACAATCTGAAGACAAATCTGCACAAATGGACCAACAGCTAGCACTAAGTTTGAGCCGACTTGACTTGAAAGTCAAGTCGACTGAAAACGTGGCTAAAGAGGACATCGAATTTATGGCTATTGAAGAGAATCCATTCTATGAACCATACAAATCTACCGATCTCTATCTATGGAAGAAGGAAACTGATTTGAGTCAACTTAAATTGAAATCGTTGAAAAAGAAGAATATCTTAAGGAAACCAATCTTACAGCGCTTACAAGGCCAATCTCAGTCGCTGGGCACGAAGTGGATAAAAAATTACAAATTGGAGTTGGAAAGTGAAGTCAGCTGGGTAAACTTTTCAGATATCAAAAAGCCAAATAGGAAGCGAGCATATAGCTTGAATGACTTGCAGACTGAGTGTGAGAAAATCTCATCTGGTGAGATTGATAACGATTCGTATTTCGTACCAAAACGAATGTCTGAGATGGCAAAAACAATGTATAGTTAAGTTATAATCGAACGTGCCTTACAGTTCATTCGTTTCATTCAAATTATTCATTTAATATTCAGTTATGCGTACGTACGTTAAGAAGCCTTCAATTACAAGTCAAAAAGAAATCGACCTCAAACGCAAAATTCTTATTAGATCTATTCACACGGTGCTCAAAAAAAAAAAAAGAAAAAAGTTTGTATATGACACTTTCAGTGAAGTGAAAAGGAAAAGCTCAAACTCACGTTCCGGTTGGAGTTCATACACACACGATCATGCTGTACATACAGTTGGCCAAAAGAAATTACTTGCATATGCATGTATGTGTGCAGTACACACGTACACACACAGGCACACGCGCACACATACCCAATAACAAGTTCACTCAACCTTATTTCTTGGCTACGAATTGCCCAAAATAATAAAATGAACTACGAAAGCACTCGACCATTAAGTGTATACAAACAACAAAAATGTCTGTTGTATTATTATTATTTTTTTTTGGCAAAGTTCACACACGATTTTCCAACAGCTTGACACTTTGTTGTTGCAACAACAAGAGCCGTGGCTTTTCTTCTGCGATCAGCGGAATGGGCAAGCGTATGCCGTCGACTGTTGTTTGGCAACTGAAACTCCAATTGGAATTGAAACCTGGAGCGAGAATGGTCAAAGAGAGTGCGCCATACAATGCAGAGCTACCAGACTGCAAGACGAACCACAGCTTAGAATTTTGAAAATTATAAGTATCAAAAGTAACAATATGTAATTCAAATTTTGTGTAAGCTGCATTCAGCTAATAAATTATGCTTAAATAACATAAATATATATTTATTTATGTTGAAATTTGTAAGCAATTTATGGTTTAATTTACCCATCGACTACAGCTAAGATACATGTTGAGATACAACCTGCTCAGCCCTGGCCATCTTTCCATGTTATCGATAAATCATTGCGATAGTTATTTTAGGGCCAGCAATTTTGCAGAAAAAGTTGTAGCCTCGTGAAACACACACACAAAACATAAATATAAATAAAAAAAGATAAATAACTATAAATAAATATGAAAATGAATAACTATGTGTAATGTAGTGCAATATAACATATAAGTAAAATGTGAAATACACTGAGGCAGACGAATTCACGCACATTTGTGGTGGTTTGCTGACTACTGCACTTGCATATGTATATGTGTATGTATACACCCATGCACAAATACATACACACACATGAGTTTGCGTAGGAGGAATCAAAATAACAACAGCAGCAGCAGCACGAGTAGCAGCAACAGCAACAAGGAACTCTTTAACATATGCTCAATGCATCAATGGTGCATTAGCATTTCCCGCGTGCAACAGCTCGTAAACGTTCCATGGAAATTCCAGTGCCAATGTCAAGCAGTCAATATCAAGGCGAGCTAACGCTAACTAAGTAATTAATATAAACACAAATATACACACATATACACTCAGAAAGCCATAGCCCATAGTAGCCAAGTTAAAATATAGACAAGTGTCAAAAAACACACACACACACACACATACACAGAAACAATTACACTTACGTACACGCACACACACACAGACAGATACACACACGCACACAAAATTAAAGCAAAATAGCAACCAAGAGAATATTGTTAAATCCAATCGGCCCGTTGAAGAAGCGTGCATCGCACTATGGGCAATTGCCTGAAATGCTTCCAGTCGTCGTCGTCTTCGTCCGCCGCACCAACGTTGCCAACCAGCCAATCATTACCAAACGCATTGCAAAATCTAAACGCCAACAACAGCTGCCAAGCGGTCAACAGCATTGGCAATTGCTACGACATCGTTCAATCTAATGCTAACGACAGGCCACGAGGTAAGACAGTCTTGACTCGAACGTACATACATATCTGTTCCATATGATAATTGTATTAAATTTCGTATTTCGCAGAAACTGATGAATTGCTCTCTAATCGAACTCCACTCAAGCCAGCAAACAATTGTGATACTAAGCGTAATAGTTTTAAGTCCTTAGGCTTGCTTAATGGCAGTGCGCCAACCATGAGCGAAATAATAACAACTGGTAAGTGAAACAGTAGAGAAACAATACATTCAATAAGATTATAATAATCATTGTTCTCATTGCAGCAGTCAAAGAGTCCATGGAGGTGTCACATCAAACGCTAAATAAACTTTTTGAGATCTATAAAGATCCCGATGATGAAGATATGATACTCACAGATGGCATTGAACGGTTATGCATTGATCTGAACTATCAGCCGGATGAGTTTGCAATACTTGTGCTTGCCTGGTGCTTGGATGCCTCACAGATGTGCCGATTCACCAAAACGGAATTCATCGATGGCCTCCATAAGATGCGTGCAGACTCAATTGAAAACATACGTTTAAGACTTGAGCATACGATTGAGATGCTTAAAGTTGATTCGGAAATGTTTAAGCAACTCTATCGTTTTACCTTTCGGTAGGTCAATAAGCTATATTTATTATGTATTTATATATAAACATATATATTTCTTGTTGCAGTTTCGGTTTGGAGCCAGATCAGCGCGTTTTGTCGCTTGATATGGCAATCGATTTGTGGAAACTTGTGTTCACTGTACAAACACCTGATCTCTTTTCAAACTGGGTTAACTTCCTCTATAAGCATCCGAACATAAGACGCATACCCAAGGATACATGGAACATGTACCTCAATTTTACTGAACAATGTGATATAGACAATTATGATGATACCGAAGCGTGGCCAAGTCTCTTCGATGACTTTGTCGAATATGAAAAGAATCGTGCTCTGGAAATGGTCACCGTCCACGATGATGATAACAACAATGATGATCCATTGCAATGCCATGTGAAAGCCGGTGGCGATATGCGTCATGTGTCATAGTTTAAGTTTGTCAGCCAGTAGCCCAACAAAGAACCACACACCCAGAACACTCACCCCCTCCCACACACACACACACACACACGCAATCACACAATCGTTTTGAAGATGGGCCAAGCGACGTTCAATAGAAATTTAAAGCTGTTCAATTTTAAATACGATATTTATTTACGCGCTCTCTTTCTCCCTCTCTCTGCCTCTCTATCTATCTTTATCGATATCTTTTGAATTTTGTTTTGTTTTTGTTTACTTGCAACATCTTTGTAGTCAGTCGGTCATAGATCTAAACGATGCGGTGCTGGCGCTGCTTGGATGATTCACAACCAACTCGAACAACAAAAGAGAAAACTGCACTCATAGCCAGCCAGTCAGTCAGACAACAGCCAGCTAGCTGATAATTTAAACTGCAAACAATTTAACACTTAAAAAAAAAAAGAAAGGGCAACGGACGCATTTGTTTATAAATTTTAAAGACTTATCAACAAGAATTTCGAAAAAGCTCAATCATATGAAACCACATGTGTATATAGTATATGTACTAAATGACTTGATTCAACTAGAAGAGCAAACATCTTTTCAATGTGTGCAAAATCGTATATATATATAAATCGTATATATATATATATAAATTATAGCAATTAACTGATGTATTATTAAAAAGAAAACACAAGCAAAATATTAAAAGATTGCATCATTTTATGGCACTTAACTATTTAATTGCATTACAATTACATACTTAGTTCTAAGTAGTGGATGTGAATTAAATAAACATAAACTAAACTAATACAAATTCATAAAAATCTTTAAACTTTAAATCTTATATTTGTCAGTTTTTACTTCTAAAGCTTATGTGTAATTTGCAGAAACTTTTCAATTTATCTAATCGATATATATATTCATTTTAATTTAATCAATTATTATTTATTAAATTTAAATAATTATTTTAATTAATTATTCATCTACCATACATTTCAACGATTTCTTAATATCGATAGTGCA
The DNA here is from genome assembly GCA_030914385.1 of Drosophila antonietae. Classification (NCBI taxonomy): domain Eukaryota; kingdom Metazoa; phylum Arthropoda; class Insecta; order Diptera; family Drosophilidae; genus Drosophila; species Drosophila antonietae. The sequence goes on along the minus strand of JAUESO010000133.1, from coordinate 61,329 downwards.
ATCGATATTTGTTGTGCCTACGCGACTATCGCGATTACCAGTGATGTGTTGATTGTTGTGCACAAACGTATGCACATACAAACATATGTACATATGTACGTGCGTACTTATTGCATATTGATAAAAAAAATTGTAAAAATCTACTTGGCTATTTAGTTTATAGGCCCCGATGAGTAAGTAGCTGTCTGAAACGATTACCTCAGCTGAGTGGCGCTTCAGCTGCGACAAAATATTACGCGCATTCTGTGCGAATTGATTCACGATTTGACATTGAAAACAGAAATTGCGATGAAGAGTTGGGCGTAGAGAGGAGCAAAGGGCAAGGCAACGTTCGATCGAAAGGACATACACGCGCGCACAGAGACACAACACACAAACACACAAATAGGAAGATGCCCTGTGAAAGCTGTGGCATTGAATTCACGGTATTTCGCCGTAAACGCAGCTGTTTCGATTGCAGGTGAGTCGGAAATTTATATTGAATAGTTTTATTTGGCTACTATCATTCCATGAAATGTTTTATTGCAGGCGATATTATTGCAGCAATTGTCTGATTGGAACGACGACGGCGACGACTTTGGCATCGACGGCGCGTCGGTGCCAACGCTGTGCAATATTTGCTCAACGTCCTTTGCTGCGCACGGATTTGTTAAAGCTTAAACCTAAGGATTTAATATTCTATTTGCAATCCAAACACATCTCCACTGAAGGCTGCCTTGGTGAGTGTTTGCTGCTGCGATCTTACATATTATATAGATAAATCCTAATCTTATCTTTGTTTTCTGAACTGTACAGAGAAGGAAGAGCTGGTTGGTCTGGTGCTGACGCATGTCGCTCAATCGGATCGGGAGAGGGGCTGCCCGCCCAATCAGAACCATAGTCCGGGTCGTGGCCAAGCCAATCCCATGGACAGTCTGAAGCAAACGTGCCAAAACTTTTTCACCAATCTAAGTGACAATATCAGTGATTCCTTCGCGTCCTTTGACACAAAGTCTAGTTCCAAATCCACGTCGAACAATCGTCAAGCATCCAATGAGAATGGAACAACAACTCCACCCACACACATCTTCGAGCAGCCGCGCGTCTCGACGAGAGAAATTCCAACGTATGCCAGTTCGGGCGGCGTTCAGCCGACGCCTGCCCGAGCGCCCAGCATTCCGCGATCCAATTCTACAGAGGTGGCACATGTGCATGTTAGTCCATCCACATCCTCCACACATACGACGACATCGCCCACGGCAACCCAGGAGCGTAGATCATTGACTACGGAGGCGGCCCGACTGCTGCAACAGGTTGAGGCTGACAACTCGGAGTGTGATTGCTCAGATGACGAGATAATAACCACGTTCAGTGAACGCACATCGTTAAAAAATAGTGAGAACAGCGCTGGCCCGGCTAGCAGACCGACTCTAGAGATTAGCTCAGCTGCACAAACACCGACGACAACCACAATAGCAACAGCAACCACTGCTACGGCAGTAACAACAGCTACGACAAGCACCAGTCCGGGCTACTCCAAACAGGGCTCACTTAGCTCCAAGGTGGATGCTTGCGGTGCAGACGCCTCATCACAATCTAGCTTCGAGGAGCTAGGCGCCATTGGTGGCATCTCCGATGAGAGCAAGGCCACGACCGACACGAACAGCAGCAACTTGGATCAGTGGCAAATACTTGAGCAGACCAGTAGTAGTCAAATGCCACAGCAGCAGCTGCTGCAGGATCAGCAGCTACAGCAACTGGACATCGATGCAGGCACTGATGAAATTTTACGGGTGACGCTGCAAAATGATCCACATGCTCCCCAAGCGCCACAGCGTATTAAGAAGGTGACACGACGACGTTCCGAGGGTTATCTGAATCGTCGCCATCAATCCAGCGATGATGATGACGAATCACCGGTGACACCACTCCACGGCTTGGCCTTGAGCACGCTCAGTGAACAGCCCGAGCCGTCGCTAACTGCTTCGGCACCCAATAGCTGTCAGCGCTGTGGCAAGAATAAGACGAACATCAGGCGACATGTGGATAAAATGCGTCGACACTTGGAGAACTCACAAATGTCCGAGGCGGACATCAAGCATGAATTGCAAGAGTTTCTCAGCTACCTGGAGCAGCGTACCAAGTCAATTGAGTGCTCCGATGCGGACAGTCACGCTGTATCGCCACTGAGCAGCGTTGAGGCGGGTGCGACAGGTGGTGCGCGTCCAATGCCAATCACACCCACGATTGAGTTTTCACCCACACAGGATGATCACGAAACCCACTGGGAGGATGATGAGGGCATACATGTCTATGCATCGCCCTTGGGCTTTGAGCCACCCAACAGCTTGGACTCGCGCTTCGTGAACTTGGAAGACTTCGAAGACAGGTGAGTAGAAGCAGCAATACATATTTATAAAACTCAGTTAATAATGTTTTGATGCTTCTACAGAAAAGACTTGGAGAACTTGACTGTCAAACAGTTAAAGGAAGTTTTAATGCTGCATCGCGTCGACTACAAAGGCTGCTGTGAGAAACAGGAGCTGCTCGATCGCGTGTGTCGACTATGGAAGACAATGCGAACAGCGCCAGGTAAGTGAAAACACTTTTCCAAATATACATACAAGATGTATTACAATTCATATATATTTAATATATATAGCTGTTGAAAAACTTCCCACAGACGAGCTGTGTAAGATCTGCATGGATGCGCCCATTGAGTGCGTGTTTCTGGAATGCGGCCACATGGCCACCTGCACCAATTGCGGCAAGGTTTTAAACGAGTGCCCGATTTGTCGACAATATATTGTACGAGTTGTAAGATTCTTTAGGGCGTAATGTTCTAAATTTTGCAGCCGATACATAGCTTTGCTTATTATAGTTCTTCTTAATTTGTACTATATACTATATACATATATATATATGTAAAAGGAAAAGGGCCAAGTGATTTGTAGTTCTGTACATATTGAGAGTATGTAAAAGGTTATATTTAAGCACTACTCGTTGTGCTTTATCTATAAAGTTTTTCACTGGGTTCGGAATGCTCAATATTTGCAGGCGAATGAGAAACTTTGAGAAGAACTTTGTTTCCTTATATATAAAATGATTCTCTGGAAATTGTATTTCTTTTTAATTTTTTGCTGCAAGCTAAGAGATACAACTTGAAAAGTGTGTATTTATTTATATTTGTGAAATACGTGACATTTGTTTTGTTTATCCTATGCTATTTATTTAACCATTTCCCCTTCCCAAGTTGTTTCAATATTTAGTAGACTTATCTAAGATAACATTCCTATATAAATTGTAAATGAAGGAATCTATATTAAAAAACCGTTGTAACAAAAAACTATTCTAGTTTGCGCATTTACATTAAATAAAGAGCCAACACATATTTCATTAAAGCCAACTTTGAATTTAAGTTTGCTGCGTGCGATAAATATATCGAAAACTATCATCTATCGATTAATTATTTGAAGTGCTTGAGCTTGGCGCTTTTGCAACACTGTTTGGGTTTTGTTATTGGCTAAATTTTTGAAATGCGGCACCTGAACGGATTTTGGTATAAGAAATGCGTATTTTTCTTCTTCTGCTGATAATTATATAACATTTGATTGGTTTGTAATTCCATTGAAAACAGTCTTTATTGTAAACTAAATAATAATGCTTATATTATTGACAAGGGCTAGTTCTATAATAGCCTGATGACTAGACTTAAGCGGAAGGATATTAATGAGCTGCCTTCAACTTCTGTGCACGCGCAAATCGAGCGGCGTTGGTGTATCCATATCCATATCCATAGTGACATCTTCGCTGTGTAGATAACGATAATTGTGCTGCCAGTAGGAGGCGGCGGAGGAGGAGGAGGAGTTGGCATATTCGCTATGGTGTTTGGCTTGCAGCAAATAATCGCTTGCCACGTTGTCACGCTCTGCCAAATCCAGATAGTAATTGGCGGCGGTTTCAGCTACAGGTGCAACAGGTGCTGGCAGGCAGGTGTAGGATGACTCGGCCTTACTGGCCTCTAGCATGCAGGTGGACGTTTGGCTGGCAATCAGCTGAATGCTGTGCTTGAATGTCTTCACATGCTTGCGCAGCGACGAGGGATCCGTGTAGCGCTTCTGGCAGCCCTGCACCTTGCACATATACGGCTTTTCCATGGAGTGCGTGCGCGTGTGCTTGAACCGATCCGACGAATTCGAATAGGCCTTCAAGCAGCCCTCAAAGTGGCACTTGTAGGGCTTCTCGCCCGAGTGCGAACGGATGTGTATCTTCAGGTTCTCGGCACGCGAAAAGGACTTCTCGCACAGATGGCAACGGTGCGGCTTCTCCTTGGTGTGGGTGCGTACATGTACCAACATCTTGTAGCGCGCATTGAAGCCCCGATCGCTGCGCTGACAGCCGCTCCAGCGGCAATAGTAGAGACCATCGTGCAGCGAGGCGATGGCATGACGTAATGTGACGTGTTGTGCGAGTGCCTCCAAAGATTCGAAAACTCTGCAAGGAACAATAGCAAGGAGAAGAGGGATTAAAGGAGATGTCTACAGTTGGGTGTGAAGTATTAGGCATGCATTGCGGATTTTTGGGTAATTTTTATAATAAATAAAAATAATAATTTCTATATATTTTTAAGTGATTTTCAATTTTTTTATAAACAAATTCGTGTATGCGCATTATTATGGACATGAGTGTAAGATGTAAACTTACCTTGAACAATCATGCCAATTGCATATGAAGTCGCAGTCGCTGCAGCTGCTGCTGCCGCTTTGATCGCTGCAGGATGTGTGTGTGGGTGAGCCGGAGCCGGAACCGGAAGTGGGGCACTTCATAATGACGGACTGTGTGCGTGAAGCGGAACCGGAAACTGGCACGGTGTCAGCAGTTGGTGCAATTCTTGGCGGTGTTATCGGCGGCGTTGGAAATCTGATATATTGCATTTGCGGCAATTGCTGTTCACTTAGCCAACCGCCGGCCACCGGCTGTATTATGTACGGCGGCGTATTGTACGGCGTATAGACAACACTTGAGGGCGGCTCGTAGTATGCACTATTGGAGAAGATTGGTTTCTGTACTAAGATATCCATTGTGTTAGGTTTTGAAATAATTTTTCTTATTATTGTTTTATTGTCTCTATTGCTGCGTAGTGTACGCTAGAGCGATTGTTAAACGAATGAGCCGCTCGCCTGCAGACATTCGTGTAATATTTGAAAGCGATAAGGAGCCAGAGCGAGAGGGAGCATAAAAGATAGAGAGACAGAGAGAGAGAGAGAGAGAGAGAGAGAGAGGGGAGCAGAGCAAGAGCCGGCTCTTATCAGCCAGCCCCCAAAGCGAAGGCTGTGCACGCAGACAGGCCAGCGGGAGACGAGGAGTCGAAGAATCGAGCAGTTGAGCACCGTCGGACATCCGAACGTAGCCAAAAAAAAAAAATAAAATAAATAACGAAATCTATGGGCCAAGTTAGTTGCGTGTGCGTGAAAACATGCAGCAACAAAGTGTTATACATGCCAGAGATAGCTAGGAAGAGGATTGAGGAGTGAGGAGCGGGGAACGAGAATGATGTGGCGCTAGCTTCATCCGGCGCACATGTGATGTACGTGAGTGAGGCACCGTTTTGGCCACTGGGAGATGAGGGGGCGGGCGCGTGACTAGCGGCTGAGGCTGAGGCTGAGGCTGAGGCTGGGACTTTTGCCTTATCAGCGAAACGCACAAGTGGAAAATCGGTCTAGCCGACGACAAGTTGGCATGTGTGTGGGCAATGATCAACAGCCGCAGCAGCAGCAACAGCAACAAAAGTCAACAGCTCTTTGCGGGGGTAGCAGCTCAGATAGGAAATTGCACTTCGTACTTTCTCTCCTCTCTCTCTTTCTCACTCGCTCAGTCGAGGCGTACAAGCGCCTAAGCTGAAATCCCCCCACAGCTGTTGACTGTGCTACGGTGCAGATAAAGACGTCTCACGCTGTCGTTATCGATCCGAGCCGACTTTTTTTTTTCAATTTTTTTACGGTTCGGGCCAAGTCAACAATGTACACACACAATGCCTTTCGTATCTGCGACGATGACGCTCACTCAATTTATAGTTATGATTGTTATTGTTGTTTCATTTTGGAACAGTCGAGGCATTTGCCAATGCCCAGCCATCTTATCAATGGGCAGACTCTGTAGCGTCTTCCACGGCTGTGGCCGGGGTGTGTGCGGTGCTTGCCGTCAGCTCTGCTGGGTGGTTAACTCTTATCAGTCAGCAAAACAGTCTGGTTACCCATTTGATAGGAAGTGAATCACATATGGCTGCGCTTCTACTAGCCAGCTACTCCGATCGTGGGGGCCTTACATAAATAAGCACTCGGAAATGGTATGACATCAGTGCGCTCTGATACCACGACAACCATTCAAATGCCCCTTCTTTCCAGCCCCAATCTGACCCCACCTAATGTTCAATGTCAGCCGATTGTAACAGGTGCATCCAAAGTTTCTAATCGAAGTGCGCAAAAAGAAAACACAAAGCACAACAAAAAGACAAATTCATGATTTATTTTTAGATTAACTTACAGATACGAAATCAGGGAATCGCCCTCTGGACTGTTATTAAACCAGGCACGAAGTACAGTTGCGACATTCTTGCTGGCCTTTCGTGTCTACGTATCGTAATTAAAGCACGATAATATCGTTGGGTTGAAGTGCAAAGTTTTTTGATAGAGCTAAGTTATTTATCAAGTGCTGTCGAAAGGATTTACAAAACCAATTCATAAATGCTTAACTATAGTATAGATTTTTGATATAGGTTTTTTTTTTTTTTTTTTTTTTTTTGAAAGACTGTTATGAGACAATAAAAGCTGGGGCTTTTCATATATTTCCTGTTACGCCTAAATATATACGGTGATTGGGTTCCTATCTTAATTCCATATTAAGGTTCATTTATAACAGCAAAGCTTTTGTATAGCTCTCACGTGTTTTTGGTATAAATAAATGATTATAGTAAAAGAACAAGGTCACAGTCCAACAGTCAAGTTTACTGAGGTTAGACGATTGTTATAACAGTCAACTTATAGTATAACAGTCTAATATATATGACAGTTTGGAGTCTAAGTTATAGGATAATAGGTAAGAGCATAACTGCAAAACCCCCAATATTATTATCCTCAATAGAAATCTTATAGTATAGATTTTTAGCTAATAATATATAATAATATTCAAATAAAAATACAATATAAAAACTTCGATACCCCTGACCCCAATTTATTGCACAACATGTGTATTATTCCATCATATAAACAACGAAATTAGATGTATATAATATACATATATGTACATATGTATATATGCATATACATACATCGATGTACATATGTGCCTATACTATAGAATCTGGATTTTCTGGTTCCCCTGAAAGCTACAAACTGAACTTTGTATGGCGCGAGCTGCGCTTCACAATTGATAAGCGACCACACAATTGAGCTCAACTATTGTCCGGCAACAGCTGAAGAAGGAGAAGAAGAAGAAGATGCCAAAGAAACAGCATCCCTGAGACAGATAAGGAACAGAGAAACCTCTCGTTCATAGAGGTGAACGCGTGCGGCGCACAACATTTTTCCGTAGTAAAATATTCCAAATAAAACAAGTGCAAATGGTTCAAGCGGGTGTTGTTGACTAGAATATACCCTGGAGAATATAAGGTGCAAAAGGTAAATGTAGTCAAAAAGGCATACTTGGGATTCAGCTTTGTACATATTATATAATTCAAGAATTATGTTAAATAAACGGAAAATTGATAATGATTTTGATCAATAATCTATTAGCTAGAAGTTTATTTTGCTTTAGCCCTTATTTCTCTTTCTGTTGACTTTAAACTAGATATATTTTATAATATATGTTAGGCAGTCTGCCACGCCTCCTTCTGTCCATTGTATACATCTTAACATATCCTACCCTTTGCCCATTATCAACTGTTTACAGGGTATGAACACAAATAAAAGACAACAAACCCCAGCGAGTGCGCCGCAATGTAGCAGAAATACACAAAAACTGGATCGTTCCAGTTTTACTGGTCGCACTGTCATATAATGATGTTCAATATTTCTATCAAATTATAACAACATATACTTGAGCTGATAACCAGCCCAGGGGTCTAACTGACTGACTGACTGGCTGACTGGCTGGGTCTGGTCGGCTGGCTGATTGGGTTTGGCTGAGGTGCCAAACTGTCAAGCGATAACCCGGAACGGGTCGTGCATGTTGTGGCGTACGTACGCTTAAACCCAGATTCGTATTACTTTCTAGATGGTTTATCAAAAGCCCAGCCTCCCATTTTTCTACTCATTATATATACCTTATTATAAATATATAATGTGTATGTAAATAAACTCAGCTATCTATCTATCTATCTATATATATTATATATGAGTCTAGAATGTTAGAGCTACACGAGTGATTATCCCATGACTTTAATAACCACAACTTCATCAAGTGTTATTAGAAATATACATGTATTGGTATATACGAGGGTAGTTTGAATAAATGTCATTCTTAATGTGCGCATTAAATATTATAAGAATATGAATCAAAAAATAAAATCAATAAGAAATATATATATTAATTAAATTTATTCGCAAATTAACTAAATTCAGATGCAAAAATTTTGAAGACAATTTTTTTTGCAGTTTTAATTTGTATATTTAATTTTCGTATTCTATATATACTATATATATTTTTTAAAGATATTTCAAAGTTTTTAATTTTTTCTCTTAAATTTGTAGCAATAATTTGTAAGTTAAATTTAAATTTTAATTTTTTGTTTTTTAAGTTGTTTCTGTGTAATCTTTTTAATTTTTTAATTTTATGAAATTAAATTTTGTTGTTGTATATTTTATTATTTTTTTTAAATATTTTAGCAAAAGATTTTCAAAAAATGTTTACTTAAATTTTCTTAAACAGACCTAATTTATAGAGAGCCCATCAACATTTTCTAAAAATTACGCGTGTGTCAAATTAAGATAAAAGAAGATAAGAAAAATTCACAATTCATATCTTGAAATAGATTCATTTAATATATAAACCACCCTCGACCATAGGCAGACGTCCAAAGTCTAGCCAAAAATATAAAACGCATCAAAATCAAATATCGAATACTTTTTGCATGCAATTGAGGCATGAAACTGGGCTCCATTGTTTTGCTATGTCTGGTTCCCAAAATGTTATCTCAACAGCAGACAGTTTTGATATGCAAAAAATATATACATATAGCTGAGAACATTGCAGGTGGGCGTAACAGACTGCCTAATGCCCGTTTGTAGTTCAGAAGAAGCTTTATATATTGTGAAGAGCATTCTGTTGAAGCGTAGAATACCAGAGATATCTAGCTTGGAAACTGTGCTCGACATAAGTCTCTCTTCTGTTCGCTCTACCACGCTCATATTCAACATACAATCTTACGAACTTAATACCAATATACTCTCTTTTTATTGCTTGAACGTGCATATAAAAAACAAACCGCTAAATGAAAATGAAAATGAAATATCATACAAAACTTTCATGGGAGCCGCCAGTCGAAGTAGTAGCCGAAATAGTAGACCCAATGGCTATAGCAACATGTGCTATATTTATTAACTGCTTTTATTATTGTTGTTGTTGTTGTTGTTGTTATAGCTGATACTGCTGACAATATCTCGTCTAGACTGCCTATTATTAGAGGCCAACAAATATTTATGAAATTCATTGTTATAAATTATGAAGCAAAAAATTTCCACAAGCAAAGATTGGCCACAAAAAAAAAAAAGAAAGGAAGAATAAGCTAGAAGGCCAAAATAGTAGATTAGTAGGAGTATAGCTAAAAGAAAATTAACTTGAGTGTGCTTTAGATAGCTTTTTAATACCAAAGTTTCGTTTTTAGCTATGCTTAGTTAAATGTTAGCCAAGACAAGCTTATATTTTAGCATTTTTCCGGCTATATTATATGTAAACTTTGTGATAGTGTAGGAGAATTCTTAGTTTGACCTAAAAGTCGAACAGTAAAGCTAGTTATATAATGCCTGATCTGGGATCTTAGTTAGACTACAGTAGCTAGCAGATAGCTAAATTTTTAGCCTTAAGTAGCAATGCAAACAGTTGAGTTGAGCTCAGTTAAAGCTAACTCTTAAGTAACAGATTTAGCCTTTTTTTTAGTAGTTGAGCTAAGCTCTTGGATATTTTGAGCTTACTTTTCTTTTTTAAGTAAAGAAAACGTATTAGTTAATATTTGAATTTGAAGCTATTTTTTCATCTAGCTTTTCTGATTGGATTAGGTCTAGTAGGAAAATTATTAAAATTGAATTTTAGCTATATCTTGCTGAATGATAGTTAACTTTAGATATGTTTATGTTAAAATATGAATTTTGAATAAACTTTACAAACAAGGCTGAAGTAATTCCAATTTATAAACAATTATTACATATTTCTCAAATCTACAACAAATAGATATATAACGCACATATATTTACAACAAACAATTACAACAACAACAAACCCTGATGCAATCTTTTATTCCAATTACATTTTTGCCCAAAAGGTTCACAGCACGCGCAGCAAAAAAAAATTATATAAAAAATGAACTTATCAAGCTAATTTTTGTTTATTATTTTCGGAAGAGAGGTGCGGGGGGTCAGAGGTTTTAGTGATAAGCCACAGGAAGCACTCAATACACGTGCAGCGGCATTTAAGGCCAATCACACCTGTACCACACACACACACACACACACACACACACACACACACATACACACGCACACACCTTAACCAACACTGAGCATAGCACTTACACGTAGGCCAGTAGCACAGTTTTCTTTATAACGGTCTTATTTCAATTAATTTTTAAACAATTTGTAGCTAATTGAATTATTTTTTTTGCGCACGTTTGAACTTGTGATGCATATCGAACTGTCTTCGACATTGTCTGGCGCCGCTGACGCCAAATCCACAGCTCTCTGGGTGAGGTCCGTGGGGTCGCGGCGCACCAAAATAAACGCCTTGAAGGCATTCGAACCACACGGCGTGTAGATTGAAATATTGGTATAAAAATAAGTACAATACATTTGCCTGTTTTTTAATCATAATTATAAATACATATTGAGGTACATATATTGAGAACGCCAGCAGCTGCGTCTGCTCCTGTGCCTGCCTCACACGAACATATCGACGTTCTTCTGAATATAGCTGACCAATGCTGCCTCAAACTGGGCATGTGTAACGGCGTCCATTTGCAGATTGAAGCTCACATAGAATTGACGGCCATAGCGCATGGCCAGCTTGTTGGCCAACACCATGGACTCGCTTTGTCCGCTCTCGCCAAGAAATGTGGTTGAGACAATTTGTTTGCTGGGCGGACGTGATGGCATCGCCATGGCAAACTCATCCACACGCTCGGCCTCTGAATTGCCCAGAAATATCAGTGTGCTGCAGTTCATCTTGAGCACACGTAAAGTTACCTGCACAGTGCCCACATTGAGTTGAGCCATGTGCGAGGTAAACGCTTCATTCGATGCTGCTTTCGTTGTTTTATGTTTCTTGGAAATATCATCACAAGCATCTGGTAGAAGGGTATAGTTTTCCATGTCTATTAGTTAGTTTACTTGACTTTAAGATAATTTTACAATGTTAATATTTACTATTTTATAAATTTACAATGAAATGCAGTTTTTTGTTAGATCACAGTGTTGCTAAGTCATCAAATGTTTTTCAGGGCTGCAAGCTCTTTCGCCAAGCTTACTGTGTTGTATAGCGCGCCAAAGCGAATTCAAATTAAATTTTCTCGTTTGTATTGTATTCCCCTTCTACCCGATGAATTGAGTGAAACAAGATTATATTCGCCGTTCGCAGTGTTGTTTTCATTTTATTAAGGCTCGTAATTTAAATGTAGGCGTTTTATTTTCTTTGTTTTTTTTTTTTTTTTTTTGTTGATTTAAAATACATATATATTACGATTTCGATGCAAGTTCCGTACTTGTACATATATATGATGTGGAGCAGGTTTTTGCTTGTTACGATTTATACTACTTAAGAGAATATGTATATATATAAATATATATTGAGAACTTTGCATGTGTGAAATAGAGAAATTCATACATATTTAAAAGAGAACAGTTTGGTTAATGTAAAAAAATCAGTTCAGGTTGAATTGTTCGAAATGAAATTCACTAATTAATTTATATATATGCTTTTTAAAAAATGTGTCTGTTTAGATTTAAATATCATAAATGTTGTTTTATTGCGTTTGCGTCTATTGCTGTTTGATATATATATTGGTTATTGGTTAATTGTTGTTAAAGTTGCTTGAACTCGAATGAATATCAAATAATTTGGATTAACTTGTAGCGTTTTTTCTACTATAATTTGACTAATATTTTTGCAACCACGATTTCAACTTTCATCTTGTTTATATAATGTGTTTTTTAAATGTGATTTTTTTTTTCGTTTTTTTTTTTGTCGACTTTTATAAATTTTTTTTAATGGTTAATTTTTTTTTCTTATTTTTTTTACGTTTTAGCTGGTTGCGAATAAATATATATATATATATAGAAGTGTTATTACATATATAAGGTGTGTTTAGGGTTATTATGCATCGATTATTGATTATTGGGCGCTTTAATCTTCATCGTCCTCGGATTCAGCTTCCTGCAGCCAGGTCAACCAGGCGTTCACCTGGAACAATGCTGAACCTTTGCCTGGATATTTGTCCGATATTTCCTCCTTCCACAAAACGAATGCCTCCTCCTCAATGATCTCAGAGTCGTAAAGATATTTAAACCAGCGGCAAAGCATGCCTGCAATAATTTAAAGAAAATATTAGAATATAGATAAATGGTAAATATAGTAAATAAATCGTACCTTTGGGGAAGTTCTCGTTATAGCAGAAAGTCTGCAGTGCATAAAGCGCCATCAATTGCAATTCGTTTTGACTCAAGAAAGTTTGCAGCATTTGGCTGTAGGTCTCCAGCATGTTTTGTTCCTTTTGTATTATCGATTTCTCGGGATGCTCTTTGGGATCTATGTTGCTGGCCAATGTTGTCTCCTTGGTGATGTATTTGACCACAACGGTCATGAGTGCCTGAATGAAGCCCGGGTCCTTGTAGTATTTGTTATCCACATTAGCTTTGATCCATTTATAGAAATTATTGGGATTGGGATCACTTTGCAGCTGCTTCAGCATCTCTGCCTGCACCTTGAGCAATGGATAAAGGAAGGACAACTGGCGATCATCTAGTATTTCGGCCAAACGCTCCTTGTTGCGATCCACCTCGGGTAGACTGTTCATCAAATCAATTTTGCTAGCCCGGAACTTCTCCTCCAACGCATCCTTCCCGATGGACTTGTGCAGTTGCTGCAGCACAAGCAAAAATAGTGGATAATGTTGTCCATTGTCCGTGTAATTGGCAACGTCGTTAAGCTTAATCAGAGCCGGCTGGCAGATAACAGCCTTGCTTAGCACAGAGGCGACCAGGGCAGTGATGCGCGGGTTCAATGCCTCGCGTTCGTTCATCTTGTTGACCAATTGCTTAAAGATCTCAACAATGACATTTGGCTTGATGTTGGCCTGTTTACGCAATGTCTGTAGGAAGCGCACGACACGTTCCAAATAAACATCGTTGATACGATCCAGCACCTCCATCAAGAGATTGAGACACACATCCTTGAGCGATTTCTCAGGCAGTTTCAGTTCTATGAATCCATCAACCAATTCCATAAACCGATCGGGTTGGCCATTGACGATTTCGACTGTTTCCGATTCGGTTTGTTGCCCATCTTCAGTTGCGATCTCTTCTTTAACAATTGGTTCTTTCACTTCCTGCTCCTCCTCCTCATAGTAGAATTTCTCTTTGAAGTAGACTTGAGCTTTCTTGCTTAACTCCTCCTTGCTTGGTCCCTTGTCCTTCTTCTGCTGCTTGCCGGAGCCAGAGCCCGATGGTGTTGTCGGTCGGTCCGTGGCGCCATTCTTGGCGCTGCCTCCCAGCTGCTGTTGCTGCTGCTGCTCCTTATTCTCACTTGCACCTGCTGCTGATCCTGCTGTTATCTTCTTTTCCTGCTCCAAGACACCCGATTGACCAAAATTGGGCGACGACGATGTTGCCTTCAGGCTCTTCTCGCCCAGCAGCTGCACTGCGTGCAGTCCACGATTCTCAATGCCATATTCCGCCGATGGTGTAGACGACGGACGTGCCGGAGTGTTTATAAGATGTGATGTGGGTGTGCCCAGCAATGGATAGTGCGAATTGGAAAGCTGCGATGTGGCTGAATGTTGTGCAGACGAGCTGCTGCTATTGCCGCTAGGAGGAGTCGAAATGGGCAGCGTGGCTGGGAATTTCTGATTCTGTGAGGCGGCGCGGAACAGCAACGAATTGGCTGCCGGACGCATTTGCAGATTCTCAACCGAATCCTGATTAGTTGATATCAAATTGCGCTTGAAACGTGGCGCCAACTCCTTGCCGCCCAGCATCATTTGATTGCCGCCGCCATACTGGCCATCATTGTTACGATCGTTGTTGCGATCATTGGTACGATGCGAACCGCCACTGCCGCCGCCGCCGCCGCCACGTGAATCGTCGCGATTGTTGCCGTTGCCGCCACCGCCAGATCCATTCTGGTTGTTGTGCTTGTTGTATCGATTGTTGTTGTAGCTGCCACCGCCACCACTGCCGCCGCCTCCGCCGCTATTGCCGCCCTGGTCACGGTTACGATCACGATTATTGTATTGCCGATTGTCGCGATCACGATCCCGATCCCGATTGCTGCTTGTGGCAAAGCTTAGAAAGAAGAAAGAAAGAATGCGTGTATGAATTTTGTATGTACTTGTACATATATGTATTCTATATATACTTACGGTGATACAATGGGCGATGCGCCCGTAACACTGAGTCCGCTAAACATATCATTGTAGCCGCCAGGCTGTATATTCAAATGGAATCGATTCATCCAGCTATCGCCGTCGCGATCATTGTTGCGCATATCGCGATTGCGATTGGCGAACTGGGTGCGTATGATGGAGTCATCGTCCGAGCGTATTTGCTTTATCGGGACGGGTCCTTCGGCGCTGCCGCCAACCTTGCGTGGTATCCAATTATTTTGACGCAGCTCGATGACATCCTTTAGCATAAAGCGTATCCTTGGTGGATATTCAGTTGATTTTGAACGACGTTCCAACGTCTCAAAATACTGGTTCATCAGCTCTTTGCCCTGTTCTGAATCCAAATTCTTGCCGCAAGTCTTGAGCAATTGAGCCAGGCATTCCATGTCCTCGCACATCTCTTGCGCCCCGGCCGTACGTTTCTTCTTCTTATCCAACAGCTCCATAATACATGCGTGCAACACATGCTTCGACAGCATGTCCAATTTGTTGAGTTCACCAATGAATTTAACATTGCCCAGCATTCGCTGTTTGGCCAAATGTCGTCGCTCCTCTTCGTCGGCCTCATTTTCGGGCGGTGGTCGATTATCGTTGGCCTCATCGCGCTTCAAGCGATTGTTGAACTTGTCGCGACAGACGGCGATCAGAAGACGTAGAAATGTGCACGAATTGTTTGGTTCCTTTTCAAATGATGGCGCTTCCTCGGACAAACGCTTGCACAGCTGTGCATACATAGACGAGTACTTCGGCTCGTCCAAGGCTTTATCGAAGATCAGCAAGATGACACCGTTTAGTATGACAATCGAATTCAGATCAAGCTTAAGCAGCTCATCGCTCAACTCTTGGAATTTCTCGGGCGTCAATTTATTTAATATACCACGGACACGTCGAAACACTGCATCATTCTTCTCGCTCTGCGTTAGGCCATGCTGTGGACGCAATGATGGCGGTATCCAACGGCCGGTAATGGGCTGCTGTGCTCCAGCACCCGAAATTGCTCCTCCAGTTGCTGTTGGTGGCGGTGTAGACGACTTGTATAATTGTTGCTGCTGTTGCTGTTGATGCGACTGATGTTGTTGCTGCTGCTGCTGCTGCTGATGATGCTGCTGTTGTTGGTGTTGTTGCTGCTGCTGCTGTTGCTGCTGATTGTTGCTTGCAGCAGTGTGTCTCAAGTTCTGGCCACGATCGTAGCGTTCGTCGTTGTTTCCTCGATTATTGTAACGTCCGCCGCCGCCGCCGCCGCCACTGCCACCTCCTCCGCCTCCGCTGTAGCGTTGATGTGCCGGTGATTCGTCTGCGTAGCTATCCCTATAATTGTCCCGCTGGCTATAGTCGTCACGTTGATAGCGTCCACTCAGGCTGCCGCTGTTGTTATTGTTGTTGATGCTGCTGCCGCTGCCATCGTTGCGCTGTGAGCCGTAATTTGATTTATTTGGATTGCCAATTGTCGAATTGTTGCCGTAATGACGTTGCTGCTGCTGCTGCTGTTGTCCGCTGCTGCTACTGCTGCTGCTGCTGCTGCTGTTGTGGTTGATGTTGCTGCTACTGTTGCCATTGCCATTGACCGTCTCGTAGCGTGAGCCGCTGCCAGTTGCTTGATGCGAGGCGCGATAGCTGCTGCCGCTGCTGTTGCCGCCGCCCGCCGAATTTGTGTTTAGATTTCGATTGTAGCTGACGCCATCGGAGGAGCTCGAGTGATAGTTGTTGCGACTACCACGATGAACTCCCAGGCTACCGTTATAACTGTTGCTATCAGCTATCTGCTGACCGCCGTTAGTCAAGCCGCCGACGCCGCTATTATTGTTGCCAGTCCCAGCTGCACCCAAAATGTCACTATTTTTGTTATAGTAACGCGACGACGACGAATCGTTTTGATATGATCGTCGAGGCCTTGGGCTTAGCTCCGAATCGTGTTGACGAATTTTGACGGTATTCTTATTATAGCCACTGGAGTAGTGTCCGCTAGGGCCACCAATTTGTCCTCCCGCACCGCTTCCAACTCCACCTGTTGCCGATAAATTAGCACCCGAGATTGAACCAGTGCTTGAACGGCTACCGTTGCGACCACTTAGTCCAGAGTCGTTGCTGTTGCCGCCAGCTGATTTGTTGGCACGATAATTGCCGCCGCCGTTGTGGTTCGTACCGTTGCTACTTGTGCCCTTGTCAATCTTCACCAGATTCTTGAGATTATTGAACGTATCAGTGGCTGTTGTGATGGGTAATAGATTCGGACTGGTATTTAGTAAAGTCTTTTGTCCAATTGTTGACGCCGTTGTTGGTGTTGTGGATGCTGTTGTTGTTGTTGTTGCCGATTGTGGTGTCGGTGGTGTTTGGCCTCCGGTACCGCCGCCGCTATTGGTGCTGCTGCTGCTGCTGGTGACGCCTAAAACGGCGCCGCCGCCTCCGCCTCCACCGCCGCGATTGCTCAACTGCTCGTAATTGCGCTCGATAATATCGTTTGGTTTCGACGACGTGATTATCAAACGCAAATCGTTGACGCCGCCGCTGCCACTGCCGCACCCACTGCTGCTGCTGTTGATGCTGCTGCTGGTGGTGTTAGTGCCGCCGCCGCCGCCGCCGATGCTCGTCGTGTCACCGGTACTGGTGCCTCCCTCAATGGTGATCGTTTTGGCGCTGTGGCGGAACTGATCTATGATGACGCCTGCCTGATGCCCGTTGCTAGTACCGTTAGCCCAACGCTGCGGACTATCGTCGTAAGTGTGCAAAAGGGGAGCGGCGTCGTACGTTGATAGTGGAATGGTGATAATTTTTCTCTATCGACTCGGGAGCGAAAAAATTAATTGATTCGTTGGTTTTCCTCTCACGGGGGCTCGCTGTTGTTAGCGTGCTCTCGCTTGGATTCACGATGCTCTTGGTGGGTCGATCCTGGTTGATCTGACTCTGCCTCAGCCTCTTCTCGGATCTCTGTGCTCTCCCTGTGTGTTGTTATACAACACAACACACGCGAAACAAAACAGAAATTTTGTAAAGTACACACGGACACGCACGCACACAGAGACACACACACAAAAATATATATATCAATATATAAATATATATATGTTGAGCTGTATATGTATAGCTGCTGATTTAATTGATGGGGCTCCCTTCGGTTGCTTTGTCCTAAAGTCTCTCTTTCTCTTCTGCTACGTCTCCTTTGATATATGTTTCTGCGTACGCTTTGCCAGTTGCCAGTTTTTTTTATTTTATATATATATATATATTTTATTTATGTAATTTGTATAGTTAGATAGATTCCTGTCTAATCGGATATTGCCTGCTCCGTTGCTGCTTGCCGCTTACGCTTATAGGAATCCTGTTGAAAATATGAGAAAAAGTCGTGCCAAATTTTAATTAGAAACAATTGCGTTATGATAGAGGGAGGGATTGTTATAGGTTTTCAAAAATATATGTACAAAAAAAATATATATATTGACGAGACAAAGTTGTGTGATATGGTCCAAATATATTATACATACGTACAGGCGTATACTGACAAATGTGCAAATGAAAACTGAGCGGATATACACAGTCATACATACATATATATAAATAATAAATATAATAGAAATCTTTAAATCGCATTCCCTTGAAATTACTTTTCACACACTTACACATTTGTTTATGTGACTTTCTGTGTGTGTGGGGAATTAAATAAATGCCCAATGGGTGTTAATTGAGCTACTCAGACTCGGGCTCTGGGCACAGCTGTTGAAAATACACATACACACATACGCTCATTCGTTTTCTTCGCTCAGTTACACTCGATTTAAAAGCTTTGGTTTACAACTAAAAATAACGGTTGTTTGACAATGCAAACGCTTGCTCGCTCGTTCGCTCACTAGCCGTTGGCAATGGGAAACTATCATAAGTCGTCTGAAACTGGAATTTTAATGAAAATAACCTCGCAAAACACCTTCAAGTTTATTTCACTTTTCCCCCACACACGATGCGACGCAATTGAGCGCCACAAACACACTCACACACTCACACACACACACACACACAAACGGATTGCTGCGTTTTCCACTCAGCTTGGGGAAATTTCAATACGTATTTATGTATGTATGTAGGAATATACGCTTATGTACAGCTACGTGCCAGTGTTGCCGACTTGGAGCAACTAAAGTGCATTTTATGAAATTAATGTACATATTGTTAATGCAATTACTTAAGCTGCTCACATATACAGCAAGACAATTTTTTTAATGCACTTAAATTGATTTTAATAAGCAAACAAATTGAGTGGGGCAACAACTGGTTGGCCAGGTCGTTCGCTTTTATTCTTTGTTGGATTTTTCTTTGTTTGCGCGCGCTCCGTTTGCCAAGTTTGAACTCCTCTATGTACACACATACACATACATATATATAAAAGTAAGAACAAAAAGCAAACTGGGATGTGTGGATGCTCACGTATCTCTCAACTACACACACACATACACATGCTGAAACGTGTGAGTATGTGTGTGCCCATTTCGCTAGACGCTGCTGCTGCGCACAAGCGAGCAAATTTTCTGAGTGTCAGTGTCCTTTTATTGTATGCGTATGTCTGCATTTGTGTGTACGTGCATATGGAGGTTTATGGCCTTTGCTAGAGCTTTCGTTGGCTCGCAGTTTCCGTTCTGCGCCATCGAATTAAAGTCTCTTGACCCCAATAAAAATGTACTAAATGGGTGCGTTGTTGTTTTTTTGATTAGCGGTGCTTAGCCTAAACACAAAAATAAAAATTATTTCGCATCTGCGCCATGAGTCACATTTGAATGTTAAATTTTACACTTTTGCTTTAAGTGAGTTTCGCTCAAAGAGAGCACACACACACACATCATATATATTTGAGAGTTTCTAAAGTTCAAGCAAGATTTTGCATTTTGAAAGCTCCCCACCCAAAGCAACCCTGAAGCCTGATTTGCATTTAGTCTATATATGCCGAGGTTTGTACGTTCGTGTGGCTGCATTTGAATGCCTTCCAAACACCCCCCAAATAGTGTCCAAAGTGTAAAACCACCCTCCTAAAGAGTGCGCATACATATTGCCGCCCTTTCGAGCGTTGCAGCGCAAAGACGTCGACGACCCCGACCCGAACGGACTCAAACCCGATGCCGCGACAAAGAGACCCAGTTGTGGATGATTTTGACCTCAATTCAAGTGAGTCGTGCATAACCGTTCAAGTAAATCCCACTAGAAAAAACCTGATGCCGTTTCCAATGACACACACACATATATATACCATTAGCAGAGATACAGTATGTCCATTAATTGTTTGCAAAACGAAAAAATTCATACAAATGCGACTTTGACATCATATCTTACTAGGAAAGACACTTTTATTCATAATTTTTTTTTACAGCGTTCTTCTTATATGTATTCTTAATGATACTAAATAAAAAAAATAATGAGAATAGCAACAGAAACATAAAAAATAATTCAAAACAAAAAAAAACAGCAAATATTGACTGTCTATTAATTGTTTGCAAAATGCAAACGTTAGTTGAAAGAAGACGGGAAAAAAGCTAACGGAACATCAAAATCAAAAACGGCTGGTCGCGTCTTTTTTGCTCGTCTTCCGTGAATTCATTCGCTTAAAAAGTTTCGTGAAATCACTACTACTTCTGATAAAAATTAAATTTTTGCAATGCCTGGTAAACGCACTGATGATAATTTGATACAATTAGTGTATTTTAATTATAACAAAGGAAAGACCATCAAAGAGTTAGCTGAAATGTTTAATATTAAGCTTAGAACTGTTTATAATATTATTAGTCGGGCAGAAAAAGAAAATAGACTAGAATTAAACAGCTCTAGAGGCAGACCAGCAAAGCTCTCTCGACGGGATTGTTCAAAGATTCTAAAGACCGTGGAAAACAATCCACAAACAAGCCTCAGAGAATTAGTTAGTGACATTAGAATAAACCTTCAGAAGTCTGTGTGCCCTGAGACTGTGAGAAAAGTACTTAATTTCCACAGATACTCATCTCATATAGCAAGGAAGAAGCCGTTGTTGTCCGCTATAAATATTGAAAAACGCTTGACCTTCGCTAGACTTAATGTAAACAATCCCCTTAGCTATTGGAATGATGTAATTTTTTGCGACGAGACGAAGATCATGCTATACTATAATGATGGCCCTGGAAAAGTTTGGCGGAAACCAAAAACAGCACTCCAGGCCAAGAATATAGTGCCTACTGTTAAGTTTGGTAAGCTTTCAGTCATGGTGTGGGGTTGTATTTCTTCCAAAGGTGTAGGGCAGGTGCGAATTTTCAACGATACCATGACAAAAGAGTATTATTTAGACATTTTGAAGAAAGAATTGACAGAAAGTGCGAGAAATTTTGACTTCCTTGATCCAGAAAACACCAGTAAGCTCAGATACAAGCTGTATCAGGACAATGATCCGAAGCACAAATCGCTGCTGTGTCGCACTTGGCTGCTTTATAATTGCAGCAAAGTAATTGACACCCCACCCCAGAGCCCGGATCTCAATCCGATTGAGAATTTGTGGGCATTACTTAAGAAAAAAGTCGCCAGACGAAGTCCAACTTCAAAAGTTGACTTGATTCGTTTCATAAACGAGGAGTGGCGCAAAATACCCCAATACTACGACATGAATGCCTTAATAATGTCGATGTCGCAACGCCTCAGATGTGTAATGGAAGCTAATGGAGGGCATACCAAATATTAGGCATTTCGATAATGATCTTCAAATGATACAGGTCTCACAATATTAATGTTTGCATTTTGCAAACAATTAATAGACAGTCAATATTTGCTGTTTTTTTTTGTTTTGAATTATTTTTTATGTTTCTGTTGCTATTCTCATTATTTTTTTTATTTAGTATCATTAAGAATACATATAAGAAGAACGCTGTAAAAAAAAATTATGAATAAAAGTGTCTTTCCTAGTAAAATATGATGTCAAAGTCGCATTTGTATGAATTTTTTCGTTTTGCAAACAATTAATGGACATACTGTATGTATATTATAAAACTGTATTTTAGTTGGCAATGCGTAAATTACTCTCTATTCAATCGGATGACCCGCCCTCGTTTTTTGCTAGAGCTATAACCCGGCCTGTTTTAAATGCCTTGCAACTAGTTTTTTTTTTTTTCATTTTCTTTTCTGTGCTCTTTTTTCAATGCTTTCGTCATGCACATCGTACAAAGTGCACACACACACATACAAAAACAGCATGTGTTTGTATGCTACTGCATGTGTGTGCGTACAAACGTGTGTGGCTGTTTTCGAAGATAAACGCGTACACACGGAAAATCAAAATGAAGCTGCATTGAAAGCGAATCGAAAAATTCAAAACTTAGCAAAGGAGAGAGAAGAGAGGAAAGAGAAACAGAAGCGTGCAGCAAAGCAACGTCAACAGCAGTTTTTCCGCTGTGTGTGCCGCCGCCGCCATTTTGTTTGCTGGCACTTGACGTTGCCGTTGCTGTTGCTGCTTCTCCTGCTGCTCTTCTCTCGCTCTATCTACATACACATATGTATGTATGTACTGTATATGCATACATATATTTCTTTGTATTTTGAGTGAATCATTTTTTCTCTTTCTTTTTTTGATTTTGATTTCTTTGTCAGTTACATGCAGCGCATTTACTTTTTTCTTTCACTCAAGTTAAACGAATTCACAATTTTAGGGAGAAATACTGCGGCATTATTACACATTTATTGATTCAGCGTGAATTTTCTGCTGCTGTTCCTGCTCTGAGCGAGGAAGCAAAAACGAGGACGTTTCTAACGTGTGATAATGCACATCGTACATCATGGAAAAGTTTTTGAGGCTATAATTTTTTTTTTTCACAATCGGTTTTATAAACTTAGCACACTTTGTATTACAATTCAAACCAATATTACACACTTTGATTTTTTTCTATGTATAAATTAAATACAATAATAGAAGTAGGCTGTGAACTTTCTCTGTCTTTATTGTACTAACCTCTATAAATTACTGACTGTATGGCAACTTTTTTGCGAAAATTACTACCACCAGTCCGACGTGCTGCAAGACAATCGACGGTATTATCGGTTATCTGTTATGGATGGCGTGCTCAACGATATTTATGTGAATATCGATTTGTGAAACTATCGCTAAATATTAAATACTAGCACATTCTTCGGTTAAAATTAATTGCATTTTTGTTGCATAAATATATTACGAAAGTATGATTGTTATTTGAAATATTAAAAAAAATATATTTGATTATATAAATATTGCTTATATGTCTATTGAATACCCATAATTTGTAATATTAATATCACTTCCGCAATCAGGTTACTTAACAATGTGACCGTCATTTTTGTATTTGTCTTCATATCGGCTGTGCTGCTCACTGCGCAGCTGATTATTTCAATCTCATGTCGTTCCGCATGACTGTCATTTGTTTCCCCATTGTTTGTTTATATTTGCATTGCGTGGGCGTGTTTGTGCATCGCTGCTCTACAAAACAAGAAACGCAATGAGTGAAATTAAAATTCTACAATTTTCTCCCTTTGAGTCATTTGTGTCGCCAACATTTTGGCATAAATTAGCAGAGCTGAAGCTCGACTATGATCGTTTGTCCGATACAAAACGTTCAATTTTCGGATACTACACAAATCGCAAGGCGTCCGCCTGTCTGCTCGAGGTTGACTACAGCGCATATAATAGGTAAAACTGCGAAGCCAGCTGACTGATAAGAAGACACAATTAACTGTTAATTAATTCGCAGTGAAGCGCAAACACCAAAATTTAGCCATGCAGCGAATGGAAATATTTACAATAAAAACACAATTGAAGAGTTCAAAGCCCTGGACAAGACAGCGCTGCTGGCAGATGAGGGCAAACAACTGTTGGATGATATGCGCAGTGGACGTGCCTTGAATGATGCCAGTTTATTGACACGTTTCTTTGTTCTATCGTTCGCGGATCTGAAATGTCATAGCTATTACTATTGGTTCGCCTTTCCCTGTCCACTGACACCCCCATTGGAATTGCTTGGCCCACCCACAAAGCTGAAAGAGTTTCCCAATAGTGGAAGCTATGTGGTAGCTATTGGCTTGCTGCCTGCGCATGCGCAAAACTTTTTCGTTTTATATGTGAATGAGGAGACACAGGTGTATGAGACGCTCAACTTGAGCACTGCTCTAAGTGACTTCGATGAGCAGCGGGCGCAGCATTATATTTACTGTTTCGCCGATCCCAGCGAATATGAGAATCCTGCCTGGCTTATGCGCAACTATGTGGCTTTGCTGTTCCAGAAATGGTAAATAATGAATTAATTTACTCCACAGGTTCACTCAAAATCAAACTGATTTGCTATTGGTTGAAGGGATAGGGCGAGCGAGAGAGAGAGTGAGATCAACACTGAGTGGACCTTTAATGACTCAATGTACATCGCTCCCATTCCGTTTCACTCTCGTTTGGCAAAACGCTCTAATTTTAGCTACAGCTGTGTTAGATATATACCACTAACCATACAACATGTATGGTTAGTGTATATACTCAAAGAGGCAAATTGTACTCGATACCGATAACACATCGTAGAGAGTGAAAGCGAGTAAAATCAATTTTCACATCACTGATTTACTCAAAAACTCTTTCTCACTCATTTCAGTCCTACTTTAATTGGCAAACCACTCAAATTTTTGGGCCTACGCTATGATCAGCAAATGCAATTGGACAATAGCTTGATTTGGCAGGTGCGTCAGGCAGAGTCTTGCAACTATGAACAGGTG
Organism: Drosophila antonietae; assembly: GCA_030914385.1. Lineage (NCBI taxonomy): Eukaryota > Metazoa > Arthropoda > Insecta > Diptera > Drosophilidae > Drosophila > Drosophila antonietae. Next base: position 36,770 of record JAUESO010000133.1, on the reverse strand, counting down.
CAATTTGTTGGCTGGGAACCGAATCGTAATGGTAAAATGGGACCACGCATGGTTAATATGCGGGATAGCATGGATCCAGCCAAGTTAGTGAAATGCAATTAATCGAAATATATATAGTTTTCAATATATGCTTTACAGGCTCGCTGAGAATTCGGTTAACTTGAATTTGAAGCTAATGAAATGGCGTCTGGTACCTGATTTGAATTTGGATATTCTTGCCAAGACCAAATGCTTGCTCTTTGGAGCTGGCACGTTGGGCTGTGCTGTGGCTCGCAATTTGCTGGTGAGACTGCATAGCATTCACTATATATATATATTGATGACTTCTTCTTTCAGTCCTGGGGCTTCAAACACATAACCCTAATGGACAGCGGTAAAGTGGGCTATTCGAATCCTGTGCGCCAAAGTCTTTATACTCACTCAGATGCTGTGGCTGGCAATTGCATGAAGGCCACCACAGCTGCCGCTCGTCTGCTTGAGATTAATCCCAGTGCTGTGACCAAGGGTTATGTACTGGAAATACCCATGCCGGGCCATACAGTGGGCGAGGCATTGCATGCTCAAACCGAGCAGCATTTACAGCGCATCGAAGAGCAGGTGCAGGCGCATGATGTCATCTTTCTGCTAACCGATTCACGTGAGAGCCGGTGGCTGCCCACGCTGTTGGGTGCAGCAAATCAAAAGGTGAAATATAGTAGACAAGTAGATTGGCATAGAGATATTAGATGGGTATATATAAATTGATTAGTGTATAGAATATAATAGCTGTTAGTATATAGTTTCTGAATTGTTATAGAGATATTTGATGTTGGACTAGAAATTATATATAACAGTCATGAACTAGTGTACAGCAGCTGCCAGTATATAGAATCTAGGCTCAGAGTAGATAACAGTTATCACATTCAATCTGTTAGTTTATAGAGAATAGCTTGATATGTATTGATAAGCAATTGAGATTGACTTCCATTGGAATACCATGTTTAGCTTCTATATGCATATAAAAATAGCTGAGTAGATTAGTCAACAATAATAGCATTCTGTCATTAACTAATATTATTTTATAAAAGTGCTAGATAATAGTAGTTAACAATACATTATCAAGATCAAGATCTACAATTAATATATTATATATTTATATATATTTTTATTATTTTTTTTTCTCTAAAGATTGTCATGAATGCAGCTCTTGGCTTTGACAGCTATCTAGTCATGCGACATGGCAGCACGCGAGAGCTAATAGGCGATTGCATTAAGGAGGTCGAAGGACTCAAATGCATTACAGGACAACAATTGGGTTGTTATTTCTGCAATGATGTCACAGCGCCAGGAAATGTAAGTATTGAAACACAAAATTTAACAAAAACTCAGACTTTATTAATAAATTACATATATACATGCTAGTAGTATATACAGTGTAAGTAGTATATTGAATAAGGTAGTGTATGAAACATAGTACTATATGGCATATAAGTAGTAGTATATTGCATAGTGTTATATGTAGTGCTATGTACAGTAATGGTATGTGCTATATAGTAGTATGTTATTAGATTTAGTATTATGACAATGCCATAGACCATATAGTAGTATATTACAAATAGCAGTATATACAATATAGTAGTGTATTACAAATAGTAGTACATTCCATATAGTAGTACATTTAATATAGTAAATAGTAGCAGATTTCCTACTTTTACCCCAAGAATTCCTAACACCCTAAGCGCACTCGTAATCGTGTCTTGAGTATTTCTCAAATCCTGCGCACGTCGTGTCGCCCGTTTGTACATGATCGACGCCTGTGATTTGTATGACCAGGCCATTGATGGCAGTCACCTTGAAGCCCACGAGATTCATCATGGGATTCGGTGTGCGCCAGGCGTAACTAAAGAAATTGAACCCATCCACAGCGGTCAATACTTCGCGTTCTGTGAAAGCCAGAGCTAATTTAAATTGCTGATTGAAGACGAAGGGAAAGCCTCCATGGCGCTCCTCGTTGCCAAATCTGCAAAGAGCAGAGCAGATGCTCAATAAGAAAGCTTTCACTCAATATATTAGCAGCCAGCCAGCCAGTGAACTTACTCAAAATTCTTGTTCATGGTGTTGCGAATGACGGCCTTCTCATCGAATCGCACGCTAAAGTGCAATTCTTCGCGCTTAGTATCCGAATCGGTAAACTTGATGATGAATTGGCCACGTTTATTCTCGAAGCAACGCGCTGTGATGACAATAACGTGGCCGGGACTATAGAGTATTGGCTGATCGTTGCTGAAGGCCTTAAAGTAGTCGGAGGCATGTATGGCCGGCCAGGGATTGGGGAAGACGGTGCGATGATCTACCTGTTTGATCACCTGTATTTGATCGCGTATCTCAACCGCTCGAATCGCACTCAAGGGTAAACGATATCTAAATGTGCAGAACTCGCGACTATTGATCGAAATGTGAAAGCACTCGTCGGCGGCCAAAATGTAGATCATAAAGAACTCGCCGCTGACAATCGGATTGGGCAGATTGATATTGTCCACGACCTGGGACTCCTCCTCGCCCCACACGCCGTGCATGCGGGCATTGCGCACGATAATATCATTGCGAAAATAGCAGGAGAAGCGTAGCCCGATGTCCGCATCCGGATTCACAGAGGACTTGGCCGTGCAGAGATTGATGTGGAATCTGGATAATGTATATAGACGTTAAATTGTTGATTATACAATGTGAGCAGGGGAGCAGGAGGCAGACTAAACTGTGTTTAGTCATGTATCACTGTTGATAACAGCCTTTGACTCATATTATTGAGGGCAGGGCTCTAGATATTTTTCATTTTTGTAATTTACCTGGCTGCTCCATCGATTGTTTTGGCCACGATTTCCAGCACATGGCCGAATTCCAGCGGATGCGACAAATTCCCCGAATATTCTGTTAACATATTTAGTATGTATTAATATTTTGATTAAGCAATTGAAGTTTTCTTTTTTCGAATTTCTTTTTTTCTTGTGTTAAGGGCTTATTGTCGAGCAGCGCGAATCGACATTATCTCTGGCAGCGTTCAATGCCTACAATAATTTTTTAACAACTTCTCAGAGCATTCATTAGAATTTTTATACATACAAATAATATTTTATCTAATCAGCAGGCAGCTCACTCGAGCGCTTTTTTATTATTTTTGTTGCTCTTGCTGTTGTTGTTGTTGGTGTTACTTTTTCCCTGCCCATATTTCCACTCCTCTTGCCGATATTTACTCTTTTTTTTTTGTTACTTTATTTTTTATTGTTTGTTTTTGGCGTTCACACGCTCAGCTGTGTTGCGTGCCTGCCTTACCTATGGTTGGCGGCGTCATTGTTGTTACTGTAAAGCTCGCAGTGGACTGAAAAGCTCGCGACGCAGCGTACAAAGTTGAACTGCATGCAAAATAGTGTAAAACATGCAGCTACTGCTGCTCCTATTTAATAGTAGTATAAGAATAGCTCAAGTAAAATACATACGATGTAAAATTGTATAACAAGCAGACCACTGTTAAGTAACAGCAGTTGAGCAGCTGTTCTGTAAGCTGCATACACAGCTTAAAGCGTTTATCATATACAAGAATTTTCCAATTGGACACTGTCAACTCTCAAAAGTGCGCTAAGTTGGCTGCACCAAATGCAAACAGAATAGCAAGAAGTGAGTTGTGAAATGATCAACGTTCCTATTGGAAAATGCCAACTCTCAAAAGTGCGTTAAGTTAGCTGCACTAAATGTAAACAAAAGTTTTATCAGTTGCTATTGCAGCGCTTGCTAAACTGTTATGCAGGTTTTTAGCTTATATTAGAAGAGCTAAGAATGCAGCTATAAATAATGCATGTCCTTAGCAATATTGACTTATTTATTATATTTTCTCATATTTATTAATTATATTTTATATTAATATGTATTTGGTTTATTATATTTAAAATATTAATTTATATTTACATTTACATTTATTTTTATTTAATATAATCTTATATTTATTTCTTATAATATATTTATATATATTATTATAATAACTATAATTAGAATTGCTCTGCCTTATCTTAACATTCAATGTAACATATCTGTTATTTACAGTCACTCAAGGATCGCACATTGGATCAACAGTGCACTGTTACACGACCCGGCGTCTCTAACATAGCAGCCAGCTATGCAGTGGAGCTGTTGGTCGCCCTGCTGCAGCATCCGCTGAGGGAGTTGGCGCCCGCCTACTATGCGAATAGTCGCCAGCAGACGGAGGTGCAACAGCCGGAGGGACTGTTGGGCATCTTGCCCCATTCCATACGCGGCATGCTGTGCAACTATGAGAACATTTTGCCAGCCACGCAAAAGTTTGCGCAGTGCATTGCCTGCTCGGAGGTGAGAAGTCACTAAAAACATATCTATAAATATATTTCTATATAACTGTATATCTTTAGCGTGTTTTGGCCGCTTATCGCAGCGAGGGTCATGAATTCCTGTTCAAAACATTCGAAACGGCCAAGTACTTGGAGGATCTAACGGGAATTTCTGATTTCAAGCGACTTAACAGTGAGGTAGGTGCATTCGATTAATCATTAGATTAATTTCAAGTTTAATCTATGTTTGCCTATAATCTATAATTGCAGATAATTGACTTTGATGATAATGAATTTGATATGTCCGACAATGAAGATGATGATGATAATTAGTTGTATTATTATTATTATCATCGTGAAATATTTGCATTTCATATTCGATTTAAGCTTAAAGAGTCATTTATTTAGCACCAAATTTAAGATTTTAAGTATGTTTTTTGTATGTATTCAAATATATGTCGTTTCAAATATAATATATATGTATATGTTCTTAATTATTTTTAACTATCAGGCTATTTATTAGGAATTTATTATATTAAACTATATACAACTTCTATAACGTTCATTGGAAGCTAACAAGATTACATGTTTATATATTAGTTCTATTGCTGAATTTTTACATCTGTTATACATTGTTTGTTAACATGAGTAGATTATCAACAGTTCTTTTATAATTTTATCATAAACATTATAAGAGTTTATTAACATTTCGTAAATGACACATTGACTCTCTAGTAATGTTAATGAGTGTTACTAACAGCTCGTTTACAGAGTTCTAAGCTGCTTTTACATTTTACATTACATACATACATGCATATATATATATATATATATATATATGTATATGTTGTCATAAGTATATATTTATATTTTCTGCATATATACATACATACATTTATATGCACATAATTGCTTTCATGTTATTCATGATAACATTAAGCTTTCATATGTACCATACACATTCCGATAAGAATATTATTAATGAAATTTCCAAATGATTGTGATTCAATAGCATCTCGAACGAAAGTGTTTTCTTGTTATTGTTTTTTTTTATTTATTTATTTATTTTTGCCCTAGAAATGACGACAATTCTTGTTTTGATTAATATTTGTTTTTCTTAGCTATTTTAAATCTGAATTTTTTCATGTAAAATATTTGTTGATTATTTGTTTTTGAATATCGATAAGGCTTACAGGCCATAAATCAAATGTCAGGTTCATTAAACTTCGACAGGTAACATTTTTAGAAAGCAAGCGGGTCAACAGAACAGTTCATGCTAAATGGCAAATGGGGTTCTTAAGGTTAAGTAGATTAAAAATAGATTAACTGTAAGATTCAATTTGGAAATCAGCAGGATATGCAGGATCTGCATCAAGCCTAAACACGTGTTCAGCAGCAAATTTACCGTTACCTGATTTTTAACTAGCATTGAAGAAAAGTACAAAAATTACAATAACAAAACACTTGACACACATTCAGCTGGTCCGGCAATCGGCATTTGACCCTAGGCAAAAAACAACAACAGCAACGGTAAATCAGTTTAGGTTTGCCTACCCACTGAGCCGATGATATCTGCTTTCTTCTGCAAATATCGAAAAACAACAACAGCAACTGTGACGGCGGCGGCGGCAGCGGCATCAGCAGCGGCAGCGAGTCTACATAATTAATAGCGGTTAAAGGCGAACACAGCAATGGCTCAACCAAACGCAAACAAAGCCGAAGCCGAAAGCAACAACAACAACAGTAACTCCAAGACTCAGCGTGACAAAAAAAATGAAGACAAATACGAAGAAAGAGAAGCAAGAAATATGCAAATAACAAAAACAACAGCAAGCAGCAGCAGCAGCAGCAGAAGTGACAGCAATGGCTGCCACAGCCCGCGGCGTTGACAGCGACGGCGACGGCAACGGCAACGGCAACGAAGTCTTGAAAAGAGCTCAAAATGCCAATCGAGTCCAAAGCATTTCACTCAAATTGCGTTTTGAGTGAAACGCAGTGACGTTTTGGCATGGGCCAACGGATTCACATAAATTGGTGAAAGATATCCAAAATGCGCACAGAAAACAGCCGAACGCGCATACAACTGGCCAGCGGCAGAGAACTAAAGACAGTTTTGCAGTGTTGCAGTGCACATAAAAATACTACTAAAATTACATTTTCAACGAAGTTGAGCAGCAAAACAAAGGATAGCAATATGGTAAGTTTCAACTTTGTATTTGCATTTTAAACAAAACCCTTTGAGAGTTTTGTACCAACTAACTTTAGTTAATTAGTGTTATGCAGTTTTCACCGTTAGTTTTCATGAATTGCATTTTCTTTTGTTTGCTCTTTCTCGCAACTCGTTGCGAAAGTTGTTTTACATTTGAAAACAAACATTGCAAAATCTGTTTTGATTTTTTCCTCAAATCTTTCAAAATTGGCTAATGGCCATTGCCGTGGCTGCGTTAATAACCATGTATGTATCTACATATGCATAAAGAAATCTGTAAAGTTTTTTTTATTTTTTTTATTAACTATACGCAATGAAGGCACGTTTCAATTTCAAGTGTTTTTAATTGGCTCATTAAAATGCTCGAGGTTGACATACAGAGTACTTAAAAAATGGTAAAAAAATTAGGAATTTTATAAATATATATTTTTTTAATAAATATTTTCAACAGATTCAGAAAAATATCATAAGAAATTTGATACAAATATTTTGCACTTTAAGCTTAGCTTCAAACAGAGTTTCTATTGCACTTTGTGCAGGTTAGGTACGTTTTTTGTGAGGTTAGGTATGCCATTTCCATATAAGTTTTATGCAAACTGTGCATTTGCTTTAATGAATTCAAGTCATTTGGCAGATCTTGAAGAGACTTAAAATATTTAATATATTTCAGATAAGAATCTATATAGAATACAAATATCTAAGCTCTTCTTTGAGCAGCGCACAGTGATAATTCTGCCCGCAAAACGTGGCAAAAATAAAAATTTTGATATAAGCTGTCAGCCTAATGAATGAATGAATTCAGAATTTACGTGGCAAATGGTAGAAACACAATCTTAATGTTGAGCTTCATCAAGCTGAGCTTTTTTTAGGCTAAAATCATACGGCTTTCGTTTGAGCCTAGGTCTTTCTACATTTTGGGTAAAGTCTAAGGGTAGATATATTGTGAGGTTAGTTATATTTGAGGTTAAGTGAGATTGAGTGTATTTTTATGTAAATTTTTTTGTTGTATTTGTATTTTGAGGTTATGTAAACTTTTTTGAATTATGTATTCAGTCGTATGCAACTTTTAATGATATATGAGTGAGATTAGGTAGAAAATTATATGATATTATATAACATCATTGTATCATCTGAAATGATTTCAATTAAGTAAGCCCAGTAGCGTTATTTTCGTATTTATAGCCCTCTATTTACCTCGTGTTTGTAAGATTAGCTTGCCATGTTTGGCATTTAGTAACGTAATCTATAAATAAACGTTTTTTATATAGCTAACAATAATGTATAAAGTAAGCTTATGTAAGTTGTTTTCCAATCCGCTCGAAACTAGATCTATGCAGATAGAGCTATATCTATAGGAATGTAAGTGTTCCTGTAGCTCTTCATGCAGAAGTCTTAGCCAATCTAAAACTATGCTGCTAGAAAAACAATTGTTTTTAATTATAAAAAAAAAAAATGGGGCTTGTCCCTTGCGCCGAGGAAATTCATAGAGAAATATTCTAGAAATGACGCAGATAGAAATATAAGCTGATATGGACTAAACCACTGGCCACAGTAAATACCCGCAATATTTATAATAAATAAATATATAATAACAATGTATTAAGCTATAGTATATACATAGAGACAGTCCATGATCAGATGCTATGCGTCAGTCAAAACAACAAGAATATGCTGAGATATTTCTTATCAATGAATTCAGAATTGGGAGGGTACCAAATCTCTTGAGTTCTTGGGGTCAAAATTGGTGATTTTTGGTTCAGTTTTGGGAGGAGGCGGTGGGTGCTGCGTATTATGCCAGATGTTAACCTCCTGGCAACATATACATATGTATTTAATCAAGCCTATAGCTCAGAGATCGTATGCCATATGGAGAGATAAGAGTCCGGGATGAGAGCTTACTTATATGTATATTCTTTATAAGAAAATATTCGGTTTATTGACTGACAGACGCATTCGCAATCAGTCGGTTGAGCCAAGTGGTCTGAGCAGCTATATAGCTATATATTCATATTCACATATAAACAGAAAATACAAAAAAGAGCTGATTCTAAGCATAGTTCAATAGCGCTATTGATAACTCTATCAGGAATATTCAATTCATTTAAATCAATCAAGAAGTAAGTTTACAGCGATTAAAAAACTATAAAACAGAAATTTTCCATTGATCATAGACAAACTATATAGTATATATATAGCAAATATATTAACGGGAAATTCGCACATTTTTCAATCTCAGGTAAATCAAAGTACGTGTAAAATGGCTTTGTCCAAAATCGATGGGGAGATCGATAATATCGATCAGGAGAAATATTTGCGCCAAGCGACGCATTACTATTGCGCGTTGGAGAAACCGTTAAAGTTTGGACCCGCCGTGAATAGTTTGCCCGATCTGATTTCCGCATTGCATCGTGAATTCGACGCGAACTATGTGAACATTGAGATGGTGAATCACCTGATGCTCGCCTACAAATCGAATCCCAAGGAATGGCGCAAATATGCCAAATTCGATCGTTACACGTATACAAGAAATCTGGTCGATGCCGGCAACGGGAAATTTAATCTATTGATACTCTGCTGGGGCGAGGGTCACAGCTCCTCGGTGCACGATCATGCGGATTCGCACTGCTTCATGAAGATGCTGAAGGGTGAGCTGCGAGAGAAACGCTATCGGTATCCGAACCGGGGCGGTAGCGATGAGGAACAGCAGCAGGATCCGCAGCAGATCAACGATCATGAACTGGTAGAGATCGGCGATACGCCCATACCTGTCAATGATGTGGCCTATATAAATGGTAAGTGCTTAGCCTAATGCCCAAATCGTGCCTAGTATTCTTATGCATTCGCCTTCCCGCACCTCAGATAACTTGGGCCTGCATCGCGTGGAGAATCCCAGCCATACAGATACCTCGGTCTCGTTGCATCTCTACTGCCCGCCCTTCGATACGTGCAGCATCTTTCAGAGCAATGGCAAGAAAATACCAGCCAAGGTTACGTTCTGGAGTAAATACGGCGTACGCAACAAAGACAATGAGCAATAGACTAAAGTCATATATATAGTCTTATATATATATATTTAACGCTGCTATTATTAGTTGTTAGTCTCTTAGCTATACCAAAAATTTTATTTAAGTTACATTAACTAAATATACAAAACTACTTGAAACTAGAAAACAAGTCTTATCTACAGCGCCTTGAACCACCCCAAAGCTTATCAAATTCCACGTACATATAGTTTAGAATTTAGCACAAGTTGGCGGTTTTTTTTTTTCTTTCAGTATATGATTCGATTTAATTCACAAAGACACGTAATATACAAATACCAGGAAAGTAGATAGAAATAAAAGACATCGAATTGGTTTCTCAACTTCGATTTGAAGGATCGTTCACTTATGATCGTTAGTCTCTGTTAAAGCATCAATTCATTCTGCCAGCAGTCCTCTCTTAACTTCGGATCGAATATTGATCGCTGATCGTTCGTGTCTTCTGTTTTAAGCTTCCGATTCAACATTCTTCTGATCACGTAATTGCGATCTCTTTGGCACACCCCTGTCGAGTGTCTTCTGTATGTTCTTCATCAGACCGGGCAATAAATTGATATGCTTGTCCACACAGTTACCGGTGCACACCTCAAACAGGTGTCTGGATCGTGACATATCGTGCTCGTTGGGGTTGGTTGGCAGCTTCGAACGGGCATCGCTATTGCACTCCTGGGGGAATGATTGCAGAATATGAATATATGTAGGATATCTATGATCAAGTTTGTATGATGCATCCCTGATATGGCCATTATAAATATACATAAATATACTACTAATTTATATAAACTACTTCTGACACTTTTATTTGATAATTTATTTTGCTGAATACTAATAAATTATTTTCCCATAAGTTCTATATTACATACATATTTAGCTATATATATAGTTAAGTTTTTTATACTCAAATTTAGAATATGTATACAAATATATAGCATATATATAACTAACTGTCTACGTAGTTTTACTTGAAGCTGATCAACTCACCTATGAACATTTTCTGGGCTCTACATTTGATCTAAGAATGAACTAGGACTAAAGCTCTATGATTAAGCTATACTGTTTATCGATCTCTTTGAACTAAAATAAATAGTGGTAAATTGTTCTAAAATGCTCTACAATTGAAAGATTAAGACTAGACGAGAGTAACTAATGGACATAGATCTAACTTATAACTACAACCCCAGCTAGTTCCATTCAATTCTCTCTCTCTCTCTCTCTCTCTCTCTCACCTTGACACAGCCTTGTAAATGGCTTTGGAACTGTCCCAGCTCATTCTGCAAATAGTCCTGGGCATCCATTAAAGGCGAGGCGCACTTCTCAATGCAACGTTGAACGCTGTCCAAGGTGCCACGCTCATCGTCGCAGCAGCCCGCGGCGCAGCGATGCATTATGGCCTAAGCAATTGAAATGTCAATATATATAACTCTCTCTCTCCCTCTCTTTCAATATCTATATATATAACTTCGTTTGCAGCTCACCTGCATGCGCCGCAGATGGGAGCGATACATGTCCTCGATCATGTCGCTAATGGCGCCCTCTAGACGTCGCTTCTGTTGATCCACCATATCTTTCCTTAGAGGCTTATTTAGAGAATTTGGAAAACAAACATGCAAAACTCTGTATATATATATGGATATATAATATATATATTCTTTGATTTATGTTTTGAATCTATGTATTGTATATAAATTGTTTTCAGTGCTATGAATTGTAGCAAAGCAAACGTTGTTTAGGGCTCAAGTGTTTACAGTATATTGATATATACATATTTCTCAATATTCTCAATGTAGAGAGCTAATAATATTAAGTCTCAGTTCTTAGAGCACTTTTTCCATACTTGATTATTCGATCTGGCGCTCTCCTTCTTTCAACTGCCTCTTACCTTCTTTCTCCACACAGATCCAGCCATATCTTCCTCCGCTTGCTTTTCAAATACAAAACACATTTACTGTTCGGTTTTTGGCGCCATTAAGTTGGCTTTAATTAGCGTGCTTAAGGGTTTTATTTTTAGTTCTTCTTTTAGTTAACAATATATTTTAGAAAAAGTGAGCTCAACAATTAAATGCTGCATATATATACTATAGCATTATCATACACCCCACATGTATGTATGTAAACCAGAGCATATATATGCACAGGACTTAGACTTGCGGTATGGACTCGGGTCCCTTGGCCAGAACCGATTTCATCGTCTTCATGAGACTGGGTATGAGGCCGACATGCTTGTCGACACATTGTATGGCGCATCTCTCGAATTGATCCGTAAACTTGGCTATTTGATCTTCATTTGGATTTGGTGGCATTTTCACTTTAACGTCATCATTGCATTGCTAGAAATTAAACTTGTTGCAATTAACTTCCTGTCACTCTCGCTCTCTCTTTATCTATGTCTATAGCTCACCATGACGCAACGTTGAAGTCGTCCCTGAAATTCTCCCAACTCGTGCTGCACATAGTTTTGTGCCCTTGTCATGGGTGCTGAGCAGCGATCGACACAGCGCTGCACGCTGTCCACGCTCGAGGTGCCGTCCTGGCAGCACTTTGCCGCACATAGATGCATGTCAGTCTGTCAGAAACATTAGGAAAACAACGATGAGCACATTTCTAATTTGATTCTTATTGGTGCAATTACCTGCATTTTCCGCAAATGCGTCTTGTCCATGTCATCGATGAGCTCGGTCACGGCTGACTCTACACGTTGGCGCTGTTGTTGTATCATTATAATTATTATTATATTATGGCTTTAAGTCGGCAACTGCAACTGTTGATTTCGTAATATATGTGTATAAAATAGTAATATGCTGCCGGGCTAGACAGCGTGTTTTGTAATTCGTAACGATAATTGTCTGTTTATCGATATAATTAATAGGGATATCAGCTGTTTTGGCTGACAGTGGCGGCAGATCGATGACTTTGCCATTGACTCTATCGGTTCAAATGCAAAATACGCATTTGTAGTAATTTTTATTAATTGTCTAATTTATAAATAAAAACTATGTCGATACTGCGCAAGCTAAGTTGCAGCTATACATTACAAGCAAATGTTTGCAATTGGAGTCGCCAACTATCCGCCACACAGCGCTTGTTGAGCACTGAAGCAACGCCGCCCACCGATAAAAATGTGAGCGAGGCTCAGCCGGAAGAAAATACGGCCAAAGGAGGATTTGCGCGTGCCTTTGAAAGATATACGGCGCCAGCGGAGCCGGAGCCAGAGCCCGTGGACAATCAGAGCTTTGCCTCGCTGCTGCGCAACTCCAAGTTCATTGATGTAAGTGCAAATGGATATTCCAGTTGATGTTTATGTAATCTCAACATTTTTTTTTTCAGCTGGGCGATCCGGATGGTAAAGTGGTCAGTGGTAAAATCTTTCACGTTGTCGGCGATGATCTGTACATAGACTTTGGTTGGAAGTTTCATTGCGTGTGCTCGCGACCAACGAGAAATGGCAGGTGAGTAAAAATACAAAATTATGTCTATAAAATCAGTTTTTTATTTATGCTTAAATCTTTATCTAGCGACTACGTGCGGGGCGCACGCGTTCGTCTGCGCGTCAAAGATCTGGAGCTGTCCACTCGTTTCCTCGGCTCCAGCAAGGATATAACTATACTCGAGGCGGATTGCCAGCTGCTGGGTTTGATAGCCACGCCCACGCGTCAATCGAATCCACGAGTGGAGCTCAACGCGCCGCGAATGGAGACGTTGCTCTAAAGAACTACACAAAAGAAATCAATTCAGTGCATTAAACTAGTAAAAGAAACAAAAGTTTGTTTTGAAGCAGTTTTGTCACATCGTAAACTGGAAGACTTCGTAATGGTGATTCAGTTCCTTTACTGCGTGCAATTGGAATTTGCTGGCTAGTGCGCCGTTTTCGGATGGCTCCAGAAAGAAGATGCGCTTGACGCGACTGTGCACGAGCGCCATGGCGCACATCAGGCAGGGCTCCCGCAGCAGATAGACATCGTAGCCGGTGCATAGATAAGGACCATATTTGCATAGATTATCGGCATGGATGTCCTCCAGAACTGGCTCAGACTCTGGCTGCTGCTCCTCTCGCCTGGGCAGCTCAGCCCCAAAGTTTAAATCCTGGCAAGCTTCGTCTTGCTTTAGATAATCGTAAAACATTTGCGGTACACCACTTAAGGTGTTCTTCGTATCCGGTTCGTCTTTGACGAACTCCACATCAGTTTCCCAGGCACCGCCACGTTGACTGCGTGCCACATGATCCACCAGCCACATGGCGCAATGCTGATGACCGCTGTCGTCGCTATCCTCACCTGCTATGGCAACAATACTTGGCCCTCGCGGATCCACGCAAATGCCCACGTTTTGTCCACCATTCACATCCTTCGATAGCTTCCAGAGCAGCTCGGCCATACGCTTGTGGTAAGCCCTTTGACTAACTGTAAAATTGCTGCCATTCTGCAAGGATTCGGTATATTTATCCGGATGAAATTTACATGGCCAATATTTGGTCATCCGTTCGTATTGGTCGCGCAGCTTGGCCGAGCTGGCAGGCACCTCAATCACATTCACATTGCGACAGAGCGCCTCTAGCACATTGTCCGAGATCTGGTGAAGTTTTAGGTGCTGCTCCAGCGTCTCTTTAATGTCATCCGATGGACATATTAACACATTTCTGTCATGAACGCGTTTCAAGTGCTGGAAATGTGGCAGCTTCAGGGCGAGCTCTTTGATGACGGCCTGCAGCTGTTGTTTACTCTCCACTTGACAGCTGTGCACCTGCATCAGTGCTATATCCTTTTTGTACTCATCGGAGAGTATAGCTTTTATGCCGAAATTGTCAATTTTTATCTTTTTCGCAGCTGGCGGGTGTAAATTGTCCTTAATTTCATTGTTGTCCATTTTCAAGTAGTTAAAATCGAATGGTATCGATACCTTGCTTGGCATGGTCACCCAACTATCGAGCAGCTAAAACCAATAGGATTCGATGTTAGGGACAGCATATTAAAAAAATTTCGATAATTTTTTGTTAGATTATTCTAACAGTTGGCTGACCGCCAAAAGTCAAGCAGTTCAAAATTTATTTCGAAATTTTAAGTGATGCATTTTGCATTAAAATGTGTTACTCTAAAAGTGGGTTTCTCTGGTGTATGTCCCTCTACTACGGCTGCATAACTATTGGAGTTTCGGGAGTTATATTCGCCGTAGTTGGTTTCGTTATTGCCGTAGCGAGACTTATCCACAAACTATATATATGGGCCATTTTGGCGTTATTATTTCTAATCATATATTTCGCGGCTAAGGCAATTTTGCTCATAGGTGTTATATATGTAAGTTTTTTACTACAAAATTTACAAAATAAATATGCGTATGCAATTGACTATTGACTATTTTCTTACAGAATAAATGCTTTTTGGTCCTGGTGTCTTTTTATGTGGTTTGCGTAGCGATCCTTTTTGAACTTTTGCTGTTTATATGGATAATGGCTGCTGATGGGGCAATATTGATTGGCGTCTTAGGACTTTTCATGATTTTGGGCAAGTTAAGATTAATGACCAAAAAATTAATAATGTTTGTATCTTTGAATTTCAGTGGAAGTTTACTTTGCCTGGATTGTGATTTCCTATTGGAATTTGTGTGCAAATTGCTGTTTAGCGTAAATTTTTGTTGGAGTACACATAAATATTATATATTAAATAAATGTATACAAATTTGTTAACACATTGGTGTATGTGTAAATAATATATAATGTATATGTTGTCACATATTAAAATAATTAATTTTTGTATATTCAACAATTAACAACAGAAGCTGCAATTTCTAATTAGAATATTCCTTAAAATATTGCATTGAAAATGTGTTAACAGAACCATTTTGAGTTTAACATTAAATTTTTGTAACGGCCAATAATAACAGAAAATGTTAAACTCTGCTTCGATCATAACAATACCATTTGAGCAAAACATTTGCGCAATATTAAAAAGTCTTATTAAGCAAAGAAAAGTAAATAATAAAGAGGAAACAGTGAGACAGCCAATTGTATTACAAAAACGAAAATAATCAACAACGAGAGCAATAACAACAACACCAACAACAAAAAGAGCGACTGTTAAGCCGATCGTCTTTAGAATTTGTAAATTCGTATAAGAGTCTATCGAATTGTGTCGGCTCCAAAGACGCGAATTCAGTTCGCTACGAAACGTCGTGTGGGTGAGTCGATGCCGTTGGTGTTCGCTCCAATCGCCGATTACCGATCGCCGTTGTCGTACGTCTTCGTCTTCGTCGTTTAGAGCGCGTGCGTGCAACAGTTGGAAGTGTTTTGTTGCTGTGTGCGAGAGTATTTTCCACAATTAGAAATAACGGTGCGAAGGTGAAACTGGAAAGTCAGCGAAGCGCGTTCATTCCAAGTGCATCTTCTTCAAATTGATATTTTGCAATTAGCTTATTATTTGTTTGTTATACGAAAAGTTTTCTTACCTGTGCCGCCAAAAAACCAATAACAACAACAACATCAGCATCGTTTTCAATATTGAAAATATTCGTGGCCAGGCCGGTTTAGTCATACGCGAAATTCTGAGAATTCTACAAGTGGATTTGATCTAACAGTTAAGTGTCTGTGCGCACATGCATATGTGTATGTGTATTTCTGTGTGTATGTATAACAGCTGTTGCGCTGCACCTTCAGTCTAAATTGCGTACCTATTAGGTATTTGCTCTGCTCTGCTCCGACTAGCAGCAGCAGCAGCAGCAGCAGAGATAAGATAGAAACCATAGACGTTTTGCACAGTGTAAACTCTTATATTTGCGCGTTAGCGTGTGTGTATGTATGTGAGTGTATGTGTTTATCTTATCGGTAGACCATTGATTGAAGTAGCTTTTTGCTTTTGGCTAAAGCAATGCCGGGTGAAGTCATTTGCACAGCGACTAAGCAAAAGAGTTTATGGACAACTTAGATAGGATATCTAAGCACCTATAAAACACCCAAAAGCAGAAAAAAGAATAGAAAGAGAGAATAAAACCAGCCACGCAATCTTTGGCTAAATTTGGACGCAAACCAAATACCAAACAAGGCATTGCGAACATAAATCAACTGCAACAGGAGCAGTAGCAGCAGCAGAAGCAGAAGCAGCAGCAGCAGCAGCAGAAGTAGAAGCAGCAGTAGCAATCACCAAGATGGAATCCGATTCGGACACCTGGGAGGACTTTTTTGGTAAGTGCATTGCCACATATGTACGTAGTTCGTTGAACCTGCCACCGATCACTTGCCTCCATGATCATGATCCTCATCATAATAATCATCACTTTGATGACTCAGCGCAGCAGGACTGCACTGTCAGAGATGAGCATGTGACATGAGCCGTTATGTGCGAGCGAAACAGTGCAATGTTGTCAGTCCCGCCTGCTCACTGCCAAATCTAGCCATTTTTCTTTGAGTGTTAACATAAGCAGCTTGAGCAAAACAGGGATGAGCTAGCTTACAGCTAAAACTAGCTATTTTTGCAATGCCAGAGATAAGCGCATGCCAAATTTGAAATTTTTAAAAGTGTGTAATTTAGCAGCCCTAGCTTTATATGCATAGCCAATTCTAGCTTTTCTTGCAGTATGCAAAATAAGGTAGCTAGCTAGCCTTTTTTTCTGTGCTTATCCTCAGTGTGCAGCTTGCGCTCATCTTTGGTGTAGCGTGTGGCAAGGTTCTGTCTGGGGAGGTAGGCGTACGCATTTTCGCATGTTTTAGCATTTCGATTGTCTGTCTCCCTCTGCCCAAAAATGGCAGACACTAACACATGCACACACACACACACACATGCACAGAGGAGAGCAAAGACAGAGGCCTGGCTTTGTTTTTGTTGGCTGCAGTCGGCGCTAGCCCTAGCTTTATATGCATAGCCAATTCTAGCTTTTCTTGCAGTATGCAAAATAAGGTAGCTAGCTAGCCTTTTTTTCTGTGCTTATCCTCAGTGTGCAGCTTGCGCTCATCTTTGGTGTAGCGTGTGGCAAGGTTCTGTCTGGGGAGGTAGGCGTACGCATTTTCGCATGTTTTAGCATTTCGATTGTCTGTCTCCCTCTGCCCAAAAATGGCAGACACTAACACATGCACACACACACACACACATGCACAGAGGAGAGCAAAGACAGAGGCCTGGCTTTGTTTTTGTTGGCTGCAGTCGGCGCTGGCGTCGTCGTCGTCGTCGTCGTCACTATAACTGTACACTTGAGTTGAAGTGCGTTTTGCTGTAACGGTTTCCAGTTCCATGATTTTTGCGCAGTTTTTCGTTTTTGTTTTTTTTCTCTTTTGCATTTTTCTCGATTCGTGCGCCGCTTGTAATGAAATTTAATGATAATACATAATTTTTGTTGCCTCAAAATTTTTTGACCCAAATTACATTTGAGCCACCCAGCCGAGAGCAATTGAAATATTGTTGGTCTTTTTCTTTCGCTCTTTGCCATTTTATGTTAATCGCCTGCGTCTTAATTATGACCCCGTTATTAAGGTAACATTTTAAGAGCGCGTGCTGTTTGTCTTTGTTGCAAATCAAATGAGGGCGACTTGAAAAGGTACCAAGAGCTGGGTGGGGTGCGAGTCGCCAGTCGCCAGTCGCCAGTCGCCAGTCTCTCGCCCAACAATAATTCAATTGAGCATTAGTCACACAATCATAATTTATATAAATACGACTACGACGACTCTTGTTCGACTGCGCTTAATGGCAATTTCTCGCGCTCTTAGATAACAGTACAAGTGCGCTGGCGGTCAGTCACAAAGGGACTGTTAGTTAACATTTCTCTGTCTGTGTACGTCAATGAAGGTGTGCTATAAATGACACTGTTAACGCGTAATGATTACGAATAGTGTAAAGTGAGCTTAGGGGTTTTTTTTTATTTTTATTTTGTTTAGACATGTATGCGAATAAATGGCAAATCAATCATTCACAGTTGCATTCAGTTGTCTCTCTCTCTCTCTCTCTGTCTCACATATTTACCACCTTTTCGCACACATTACGTATAATAATACTACATAATTAGATACATTAAAAAAAGGGTTAATATGTTTTTGGTTTGTTCTTGCAGTCTCTCTTTTCTTTTGTCAATGTGTTGCCTTTCTTTGCGAGTTACATTGAACAATTCACATAAAATTGCAGAAAATACACAATTAAATCTGCCTTTCTATTCGATTTTCATAGTCTGCCATAAATGCATGTAGAATTTACTATGTTTTAATTGCATTATTCAATATACGTTCTTTGATTTTACGGAATTCCTTCAGTCAATAGTAGTCTATGTGCATCTGACTCTCTTTCTCTCTCTCTCTCTCTCTCTCTCTCTCTCTTGCATACTCTAATAGTCAGACAATCACTTACTCTCTTATAGCCAAGGCCTAATTTAAGCGTATCGCCTTTCTCTTCGATTTTCATAGCCTTCAATTAATGCCCACGAAGTTAGTCAAGTCTAAATATGCTAAAAAATGCAATCGAATTTCTTTGCATTAGCAGACTTAAGGCAATAACCCACACACACACACACATAGAAATAGTGTGCTCAGACACTTGTCTGCCTTCCACTTAACAGATAGTCAAGTATTTCTATATACATATATATTTACATATATATATGTTTGTGGAAACAGAAAATTGATATCGTTGCCCTGTTGCTTGGGTAACATTTGACCGCTTGTGCTATCAAATGTCACTCTCTAAAT
The DNA here is from genome assembly GCA_030914385.1 of Drosophila antonietae. NCBI lineage: Eukaryota > Metazoa > Arthropoda > Insecta > Diptera > Drosophilidae > Drosophila > Drosophila antonietae. Next base: position 17,534 of record JAUESO010000133.1, on the reverse strand, counting down.
AGAGGCAACGGAGGGGGTTTTCTATTTGTTACTTCCCAAAAAAAAAAAAAAAAAAAGAATCGTCGAAAAAAAACTGAAAGTCAAATAGAAAATTTGTCTGTTGCTGTTCGAGTTGTTGACACAAGTGCTCGCTGACAGGGAGTCGCGCATGCGCAGAGCCCCTGGGCAGGTCAAGCCAAAGTCAGACTCTCGGCACTTTTCCTCACCTTTTATAAACAAACACACAAATACATAGAGACCGAGAGCGAGAGAGAGCTAGAGATAGGCTGAGAAAGAGAGAGCGTGATGTGCTGTTAAGGAGGACAATACCTTTAACGGCTGCTGTCAAACCGCAAACACCACGGGAGTCTCGACTCTCAGGTCTTTTGACTCTTAGAGTTCATTTGATATTATTGCTCTGTTTCTGATTGTGATCTGAGAAAGAAACCTTTTTCGGCTCTGCGGCTGTGCCCCCTTTTGTCATACCCTGTTACAATTGTTAGAAGTCAGCATGCAGGAGTTTAATCAATTAGATAATAGATTGATTTGAGTTATTTGACGTACACGATATCAAAGCAAAGTAGATTCTAATATATCATATCGCTAATTACTTCTATTGTCTCAAAATACTTCAATATCGATATGGTGACAGAGTTCTTGAAATATATTAGAGCAGGGTATATAACGCTCTAGATATAGAGTACATCAAAATCGATATATGTATATATAGAGAGATTTTTTAGATTAAAAGATCTATATGTAATAACATCAAGAGATCTTAGACTCTTTGTCTCTCCAAACGACATTCCTTGTTCTATTTTCGTTAGGTAGTTGTTTTTTTTTTATGCAGGAAATATATAATAACTAATAGATTATCAATATTACTCACACTCTATATATGCAGTATCTCTATATATATGTATGTATATATATGTTTTTTTTTTTGTGTATTCGATAAGATTTGTTCGCTTGGCTGTGATAACGCCGACAAGGCCAGCGAAGCCAGATAAGTCCGACGACTTTATAGATAAATTCCACTGTGCGCCGTTTGCTGCGCCTTCATCCAAGAGGTCAACCATAGCAGTTAGCTGCGCCTTCCATTTCCGTTGCCCAATTCGGTTAATGAAGTTAATTGACAAAAAAGTTCAAGAAAATTGACGCATAATCAGAACATGCTCCGGTTCAATGCGGTTCATTGTCCAACTGGAAGAGACGAACTCTACTTACATACATGAACATATATACATATATGTTTATTATTAATTCCCATTAAGCACTACACACTACAATATTACCTCACCCAAAGCAAACTTCTAATTGCAATAAAGCTCTTATACTCTTTCCCTATCTTATTCTCTCCCTCTCGCTCTCTCTCTCTCTCTTTTAGTCTGATCTACCTACTTTAGGTACTTGCAGTACCTCGCGACATGACGTGTGTGGGCCGTGTGAGTCGGCGTTTGCTTGCTTGTTCTAAATTTTTATTTTTTTTCTTTCTTTTCTGTTTGGTTTCTGTTGACGTCTGTCGACTCTGGCAGTTGTACTCTAATTGCTGCGTGAAAAAACCCATAGCTGCATTTCTCTCAGTGTACGCACTTCTGGCTGTGGTTGTGGGCGTTGCAGAAGGTCGTAAAACTTGCAAGCGATCATTGTGCACGCACGTCCCAAAAGGTTTTCTTTCTCAATGAAGCCCACAACAGATGCAGCTCAGGTACTTAATACCCTGTAAAAGCGCTGCAGTGGGATTGTTTGAACTGCAACAAAGCATGCATAGATCTATCGATTTGACGTTTAGTAATGGAAATATTACATAATGCAGATCAAGTACATATTTCTACTTATGAGTATGACTGGTTTGTCATTTATCGATATTTTTTGTAAGGACTTGTCGATAAATATCGTTTTTAAGACTTTAAGATTATCATAATTAGCTATGACATATAGATTGAATGCCCTAACAACTTGTATGTCGCTTTATATTGCCATATCTCTTTTCCCAGGGTATCCATTTCTCGTTCATCTGTTGCACTGTTGCAGCTGCCTTACCTCATGCTGTTTTGTTGCTATTTGCCGTTGTCGTAAGTTTGTGGGACTTTGACTTTAATGAACGCTTTGCGGCAAATGCAACTGCAAGTCGTAGAAACTTCTCCCCCTGCTAGACTTACTGCTCCGTCTCTCTCTCTCTCTTCCTCTCTGTCTGGCCGCCCGCGTTCATCCTTTTGGCTTCGGCTTTTGGTCTTTGGCTCAACACAATTCTATTTTGGCAGCAAATTTATAACTTCCTTGGCAAATGCCATTTGCTTAGACAGTTTACGCCTACCCCCGTTGAAGAGTGGTTGCGGGGGCGCGAGCTGCAGCACTTAAGCCTGGCTTAGAACTCACTGAGTGACAGTCTTGCTTCTTCTTTCTCTTCGTTTGATACTGCTGGGGAACTGCCAAGGGTTGCCTAAAGAATATTATTGCGATATGACTTACGTATGTATGTTTCATTTGCGTTGATTTACCAGACATGAGTCACGGGCCAGCACAGCGAGTCTTGGTCACTCACAGATATTGTATCTGGAGCTGGAGCCGGAAAACTGGGCTACAGCTCAAATTGCATTTCAGCTCAGCACTGCGACGACAGCTGCTCAAAGCTGCAACATTGACAATAGACATAGGCGCGCATTACAACTTGAACTTTATTATGAGCGGAGAGAAAGAGAGAGTTGGATGTTTTTATGGAAATTTTGTAACGTAATGAGGAAGGGAAGAAAAAAAAAAGCTGCGAGGGTGTATATAAATATGTATATAAATATAAACATTAAAAAAAAAAAATATATATATATATAATTGAAATAAAAGAATTTTAGAATAAATATGATATAAAAAAAATAATAATAATAAAATAAATAAATAAATAAATACAAATAAATAAAAAATAAATAATAAAAAAATAAATAAAAATACAAATAAATAAATAAATAAAATACAAATAAATAAATAAATATGATAAAAATATATTAAAAAAAAAAAAATAAAAAAAAATCTAAAAAAAATGTTCATCTAGATAAATGTATGTACAGAAAATATGTAAGATAAAATATGTAAATCGAATGAACTGCAGCTCAGCCCCATCATGTCAAACAGTTAGTTATCTAGGGTATCTCGCCTAGCTCTAGCTGTTGGCTGTTCTGTTGTCCAATTATTGTTGCTCTTGTTGTAATCAGCCTTTTTTAGATTCATTCATTTATTGTTTTGCTGTTGTTTCAGCTGCCGTTTGAGTTGTTGGATTTTGGTTTCTAGTGAAAGTTATATTTTTTTCTTTCCATGCCATCGCCAGGTTTTTTTTTATTTTTAAAATTTTTTTTTTGTCATTTCGTCGCGTCTACAGCGGCCTTTCCATTTCACTCAGAGCCACTGGACTGGAAAGCTGTGTGTGTGTCGCTGGCCCCCTCTCTGTTCCACACTCTGTTCGATCCGCTCATCAAGTCAGGCTGTGAGGCACGCATGCGCGTTAAGTGCAGCCACAATGCCAATGCCTTTTGTATTTATCAGTTGTGAGATGCGAGCTTTACAGAATCTTTCACGCTTCAGTTGTCTGACAAGCTGTCTTTCTCTCCCTCTCTCTCTCTCTCTCTCTTTCTCTCTCCTTCTGCCTCTTTCTCTTGGCTGACATACTTTCGCTTTCATTTGAAATAAGCCTGGCATTGCACTCGCGCTTGTGACATAATGCACTATTTGAAATTAATGCTAAACGATTATTTATCGACTCGCTCGCTCGGCTCTCTTGTACAATGCCTCTTGTTGTTCTGCTGCTCCAAGTGAAACTTAAGCTCTAGTTTTTTTTTTCCTTTTGATTAATTACGCTCACAGCGCTTCATATTTCGAAAGCGTTTCATTTCGTTTTTCTTTTGCCCTCTCTCTCTCTCTCTCTCTCTCCGCTCTTTGTTGCTGTTGAACTTTTGTTGACCTCCGCTTGCAGCTTTCTTGCTGTTGCCCTCAATTTTCCAAAATGGGCTTTGCCGGGGCGTTTAACAAATTTTTGCGCAAATTTTGTAACACGGCGCAACAAATCAATAATTATTAATAGCAGCAACAGCAGCAGCGGCAACACCTTAAATATCATGTTCAAGGTCAAGTTTGCAGGTGTGAGAGTGTGTGTGTGTTTGTGCTTGTGTATTTCCAGCTTGTTTAAGCATTTAAAAACATAATTACGTTTATCGCACATGCCACAGCTGCTCAGGTGTGTTGCGCCTCACAGCTGGTCTCATCCATTCGAAAAGTGTAAGCAAATGAAATAAATCAACTATTTGCGCAAATTAACAAATATTGTTTCATTCGGAACGTGCAACAGTTTCGAATGTTGCAAATGAAATATGCTCAGGCTACGCAATGTGTGTGTTCACATACGTATGCTATGCGATAATACTTTGAAATCGTGATTTAGTGTAGTTCGTTCATTCAAATGACTTCAATCTCTTATGTATCGGCTCGTATTGAGCTCTATTTGTTATCTAACTTTTAGTTGTATAGTTGTCTAGCTAGACAACTATCGTTTGATGCGTAAAGAGTTCCGGAACTAGTTCAGCTCAGACTTCAAAATAATTTAATAAGTTGTCTTTAGTCAGAGTTGATCAAATTTGTAGATAAATTATAATAGTACCAGCAATAGTGTTAGCAACCCTATGTTACCTCTATTATGTTAACCCTTTTATGATAAGGAACTAGCTCACATTTTATCGACTCATGTTCAAAATTTAAGGAATTAGCTGCTATTAGTTCTGGTTTTACAGAATAACTCAGACTTAAATATGTTTAAATCATATGTAAGTTTCGGAACTAGTTTTTATTTAACTCGCTCATTTCTTGAATACTCTTTAATTTATACATTAATTATAGAAGTTTCATAATTCTTATAAATAACAATTTAAATTTAGATATTTCTGAAGCACATTTACTACAATATAGTAAACCTCAACCTAGGTGTGTACCCAGTAAACAATGGAAACAAAACAGAATAATTTTCATTTGAAAAGAGTTCAGGAAAACAATTGTAGCAATTGTTGAACACAATTGTTTAGGTTTATCTTTTAATTGCTTAGATCTATGCAGATATATTTATCTATTCATATGGCCTTATTGGTGAGCCATTGTTGTTTTTTGTTGAAATATTTCCGGAATGCAGAATATGGTATGATATGCCATTTCAATTGTCTTCTGAGTCATTATAGTTAGACAGACTATAGACAAGTTCTTCCACAAGACTAAACTCCATAATTTATCTAGATAAATTACTATATGTGTGTACGTGTGTGTGTGTGTGTGTGTGTATGTAATTGCCCAGCTCACATTGTTTAATGAAATGGCCCCGGACAACCTTCAAATGTCAGCGACTTTATTTTTTTTTTCTTTATTATTTTTGAGCTTGGCTTACATTCAGGTGAATATGTGTGAGAATGCGTGTGTGTGTGTGTGTGTGTATGTATGTATGGAATGTAAGTGCATAAATTAAAAACAACAACAATACAAGTGAAGCTTATCGTGTCAGACTAGGAATATACCCTGATTGTTGTGAAGAGATTGAAAGGTATTTAAATAAATTGGGAATACCTTAATGCAAAATGTCTAAGATAAAGCTCTTATATCAAAAGGAGAACGTCATATATATCTATACCTAATATATATCTATTAAAGCTCTTTCACTTTAATTTTCAATAAAAAAACAATATACCCTATTATGCATTTTCAATGGGCTCTAGGGTATAAATAAAGCCAAGTAGAGTAGCTTGAAATTCCATTTTAAAGTAAACAAAAAAAAGTAAAATACAAATGAAAAATACTTTTAAAAAATGCATTGACGACTTCTTATAACTTGTTGTTGTTGTTGATTTTTCATGTTTTTAAGCTTCGAGTTTGACAGTTGGTCTGTCAAATATATCTATTGTAAATCTTTATATACATATGTACATATCCATATAAACATATGCATGCACACATGTATGGTTAAGCTCACAAATCATAAATTAAATGCAAACACAGCTGCTTTTTTTTTCATGTATATTTTTCGATTCTGCAAAATCCAAAACAAAAACTAACATATAAGTTTTAATTATATTATTTATAATTTTCTTGCTGCTGCTAAGCAAACGCCATAAAAGTCCAAACCATAAATAAATAATTTCTGAAATCAAATACAAACAGATCTTGTTTAACAGGTTTTTTTTTTCTGTTTGTTTGTTATTGTTTTTTATTTTTTTTTTTTTTGCACAAAAGTTCAACAAAATCGAGCGCAAAAATCGGAGGGGGAAAAAAACGTGCGCGAATGTAAACAATGAAGCGAAACAAGAATCTGAACTCTGATAAAAACTTTTGGCAGCATTACGTTACGTATATATGACTTAAATAATGTTGATATTGATGAATGATAAACTGAAGTGACATGATCACAAACACAATTGGGCTATCAAAATGATTGTGCAAGAGTTTGTTTGATGTAAACTGTGCCAGATTATGAACCGAATGATAAGCTAAATGTGTATAAGAATCTTATCTGTATATAAAATCTGGTGTTTATATAATGTTTGTGGATATTGATTTTTATGATATGCGATATGTGCATTTTTATATTGATAGTATTTAAATATTCTAGTTGATCAGAGTTCGAGGGATTACATCAAGTATATGCATACGATTGTATGATATTTGTTTATATTATTATGGCATATATTTATAAATACGTTAATGTTAATCTGGCGAAATTTGAGGATTCCCCATTATTCAGTTTCTGTCTGACTGATCTGTAGATCAATAAATCTATATATAAATATATATGAAATATATTACAAATTATATTACAAATATGTAGATTTAGGGGATTCCTTTGATATCCTGAAACTTATTCATCAGTTTCTGTTCAATTGTTTGACTAATATGTGGATCAATCTGTTTATGAATATGCATATCTATAGTTCTAAATATTTCTCTATATATAAATCTATAGATCGTTATATCTGAATATAACTATCCAGCTACCTACATACATATGTATATATCAATGATTACATATACTTTTTATCTGAGTTTGATTTGATCAATCTATTTATTTACTGATTTATTCATATCAATCAATCTCCGATCAATCTATTTATCAATATACTTAGCTATATACGGATCTGTCTCTCTATATATATAAATCTATTTATGTATATATATATATCATATCTCTCTGCAAAGTCTATCGATCTTTTTGTCTAGACATATCATGCCATCTACTTAGATATTAATCAAACTGCAATGGAATGCAATGGATATGGCTATTGCTTCTCTTTGCTAATTCCAGACTTGTTGCTTAACACTTGATCATTTTCTAACCATATATACGTGATACTTGCTTTGCGATCTTCACAGATGATCAGCAACTATATGTATTTTGCAAAGATTTGTTACCTGTTTCTTCATCGTTTAGCTAGGCGGCCGGCACACTTGAAGCCCCCGCACATATTGAAACGCGAGTCTGGCACTTGTGCAGCTGTCTCTCAGGCGGGCGCGTCTTAATGTTTTCTCTATGGCTTTCACGCCCATCACTCACGCCCACTCGTGGACACTTTGGAGCCAGGGCGAGAGAGACACTTGTGCTCGTCGTCGTTCCCATATTCGCGTCAATTTGCATAATTTTTAAATTAAGAAAAAAAAAAAACTAAGTTTATGTAATGACATTTCTAACGGTTTCATCTTGATGACTTCATAGGAAGTGCAAAGTGGACAAACACTTCGCCACGCCAGCTACTGGACACAAAAAAAACAAGGCACGAATTTGCATAGAGCTGGACAACGTCAACGTCAAAGTCATTCTGTGGCCGAGTCCCGGGCCCAGGCTCGGGCGTTTGTTAGATTTATAAACCACTCTTAAACTGGTCAACATTAGAGTTATATCAGTCAACTGTTTATGTGTGCATCCATGTTCACTTGCATACCGAGGTATACTCGCTCTCTCCTCTTCTCTCTTTCCATGTCCATGTGGGCAATCTGCCTGATCAGCACACGACGCTAATGTACAGATCATGAGCACTGATTGCGTTTAGTGCATGAAAATTGGAAAAACTGGAAAACTCGTTTGACTCCCCGGACTTGTTCTCTGCCTGCCAGATCGTCAGATCAACATCATCATCATCATCATCATTCTGTTCATTATGCTGCTGTTCATCATCGTCGCCGTCGCCGTCGCTTGGCTCGCTTTTTTCTGCTTATTAATTTCCAACACAAACTGTGCGGCATATCATCGCCAAATTACAAAGAGTCGTTCTTGTTCTCTCTCTCACCCGTCTCCCATTTGGCCTCTCCCTCTCGCCCATTGTGCACTCTGCATGTGCGCTGGGTCAGTGACGCCTCAGCTACGATCTATGCATACATCAGATGTCGACAAGTTCGGAATCCAGTGCTCTAATTAATTAGAACGACTTTAATTGTAAAGCTGCTGTCAATGAATTGAGCAAAGGGCCCTGACCTGTCCAATGGTTAGTTTTTATACTTTGTTCCCGAAGGGGAAAAAGTATATTGGGTTTGTGCAATGTCCGTCTTGCTGTCCGTCCGTCTGTCCGTCTGTCCGTATGAACGCAATATTTTTCGGCGCTATTAGAGCTAGAGACTTGAAATTTTAAACATATACTCATATATATTCCCGAATTATAAAGTGTAAAAATTTTCCCGATCCGCCCACTAGGGGCGTGGCAAATCGGAAAACTCTTCCGCCCATAGTTAAGTTATCATACTAGATGATGAGCTAGAGAGTTGCAATTTGAAATGTATACTCGGGGTGACAACCCAAGTTCAAAAAGCTATGGCGGATATATCTACGCCCATTGGGGGCGTGGCAAATCGGGAAATACGTATCTTCTACACCGTTAAAGCTAGAACGCTGAAATTTTGCATGTGAGTTAATGTTATGATTCTAAGAAGATCGATCAAAAAGTTTTATGTCTACGCCCATTGGGGGCGTGGCAATCGGACCTGAATATATAGTGATTTTTCAAATTGTGCTATATTTTGAACACTATTGACACTAGAGACTTGAAATTTTGCATGTATACTCGGGTTGACAACCCAAGACTAATAAGCTATGGTAGATATATCTACGCCCACAGGGGGCGTGGCAAACCGCAAAAGTTTATATCTCCTACAGTTTTAGAGCTAGAAGCTTGAAAATTGGATGGTTGAGTTACTAATGTTCTCCTCTATCGATCCCCCAAAAAGAATTTTTCAGCCTCTTTGGGGGCGTGGCATATCGAAAAATACCCTGTAATTTTCGCATTTTTGGAATGTAAGCAACCAAATTTTGCAGGCATGTTAGCCTCGGCCCTTTCTAAGAACTGGCAAAAAATTATGCGTCTACGCCCCCTGGGGGCGTGGCAAATCGTCAAAGAAGTTTGTTGTGGCCAACTGCATAATTCATGCATACAATAGCTTAGTAGCAATTGCTAAGATGGCAAAAAGCATTTTAACATAAATATAATAATATTGATGAATTTAAAAAATAAAATTCATAAGTTTTCGATTAATAAATAAAAAGTTTCCAGCGGGATTCGAACCTGGGTCTTTTGAAAACAACATGTAATCGTTAGGTAAACCTAAATAAATTCACAGCTGATCAGCTGACCAGCTGATCAGCAGTTTGTGACGACACAAAACAATACAATCGCAATTCTTGCAATATGTATACACTTTTGGATGTGTATACACGTACACATGCATACATACATATATGCATGCATAGAAAAAGTGCCTGCCACACAGCGTCGCAAATCGGAAAGCATAAAGCAGTTTTAGTTTTTACTTAAATGCACAATTCATATGCGTATGTTTATAAATGATTATCAATTGGCAGCAAGCATTTTATAATAAATATACAAATATTAAAAAAATAAAAAATAAATAATTTTTGAAAAAAGCTCTCTGCGGGATTCGAACCCACGCACCCAAGTATAGCTTGTATAGCGCTTACCACCAGCGCCACTGCCCTGACTTGAGTTTCGTTAACTAAAACCAAATAAGGCATTGCTAGAGCGCCTTTTGACAAAACTAAAGTAACGATCGAAAAATTCTCAATTCAGTCACAATTCTTAGAATATTCTGGCATCCAAACTTTTGTATGTATACATAGAAAATTGTGTATACTCGTATAGTGTGTACATGTGTAAATCTGTATGTATGTGTAGGGAAAACGTTTGTTGCTTGCCATGTACGTTTGCTAATTGCCGAAATATTTCGTTAATTAAATGTTTATTAAATAAATAAGATGCACCTATGGGAACAAAGTATATCGCTGTTAGTTGCGCCTAACTGCAACGTTCTTACTTGTTATACCCTGAACCCATTGAAAATGGGAATTCAGGGTATAATGGTTTTGTGAAAATGTATGTAACAGGCAGAAGGAGACGTCGCAGACCCCATAAAGTATATATATTCTTGATCAGCATAAAAAAATAAGTTGATCTAGCCCTGTCCGTCCGTCCGTATGAACGTCGAGATTTCGGAAACTACAAAAGCTAGAGAGCTGAAATTTCACATGAACACTCGTATGTTACCTACGCAATACGAGTTTATTTTGTTTTTTCGATAACTCGTCCCATTTCCAAATTATCGATAAAAAATCGAAAATTTGTTTCCGTTTTTTTGGTTTTTTGGGTATAACTTCTACACCGTTTTAGCTAGAGACTTAAACTTTATAAATTTAGATAGATATTATGGATACGCAGATTTTGTAGTTTTCAGATTTTGGATGCCACGCCCCCTCCGCCCCCAATTTGAAAAAAAAACGCATTTCAAATACTAGAGACTTGCAATTTGGCAAATAGATAGATTTATATACTCTTAATCTATTCTAAAAATTTCATGAAGATCGTCCATCTAGAAATGGAGTTATTAGCGTCCAAAGTTCAGCCCAACCCACCCCCAAGCCACGGCAGCAACTGCGCAGTTAGCAGAGCGCGCGCCTCTAAGTGCGTAAAGCAGAAGAGTATCACTTTTTGGCAGGGTTCAGGGGATCTCGTAGTCGAGCAGTCTCGACTAGAGCCTTCTTACTTGTTTTTTGTTTGTCCTTATACCCTGGAAGTTTTGAACAAGAGAGGGAGAGGGAGAGAGAGGGAAAGAGAGATAAAAAATAATCATAGAGCCATATTGATAAATTTCCAGACCTATAAAGAATGCTTTTATAAATTGAATTTTATTTAAACAATAAAAGTTGATTTTTAAGGATTAAGATCGATTCCTGGGAGATATATAAGTATATCTTATATTGCAATATTTTATTTACATTTAAGAACTTGATGAACTTAACTCTATAACTTACATACTCTCTGTTGAATGTATCTAAATCATAGCATATCGATATATATCGATTGTAGCATATTTGTATACTGAATATATTATTTATATGTTGACAGAATTTCCCAGTTAAATATAGGATATCTGCTAGTTGCGCACTTCCTGTTGGAGAACCTATTAAATAATGCCAAGCAGCGTGACAATTTGAGCTGCAAGAAAAAATCTGATACGCAGTCCCAAAAATATAAAACTTTGGACCTTCACCTTCAGTTTGTTGACGCTTTGTAACTTCAATTAATTTATGTTTATTCTATTTTTTTTTCATTTTGTATCTTGTATATTGTTGTTATTTAACAACATTATTTCAGCTGGTTCAACAAATTGTTGCTGTTGCGGTTAGCTTTTTAATGACCCAAGTCATGGTCTAAGGTTACGCGACCACGCCCCAGGGCAAAGTGCTAAGCAGACCAAGCCGAAGACGATTGTTGTAATTCGAGTCATATAGCAAGCTCGAGCACTCGCAGATACACGTACTCTCAGCTCCATTTAGCTGCAGATAGTTATTTAAAGCGTACGATCGACAAATTGCGCGCACATGTGCGAAAAGTGAAAGAGCCAACGGCTACACTGGCAGAAATTATGAAAACTTTGATTGCGAAATCATATTGAATACGCTAGCAATGCATGGGAGTGTGAGAGAGTGTTGAGTTGAGTTGATTTTGTATATATTTTCTATATAAATGATAGCATAGCTTGGTAGAAGTGGTATCTGCTAGTCGTATGAAATGTAGAATAAGTAAAAATCTTTGATTTAGCTAAGAAATCTGAAGAGAAAGAGATTTAGTGGCCAAAAGCTTAAGTTTAAATGCTTCAAGCTGGTTATGGTTAGGGTATCTGCTAGTCGAGCACTTTGGACTAGAGAGCTTTAACTTCTTACTATGTTACTTGGCAGTAGCTCCAAGCTGGCTTTCAGCACTGCCCTTAGGGTATCTGCTAGTCGATCAGCATTGCTAAAAATCACTTTAACTTGCTCTCAGTGCATTTGTGAAGTGTTTCGTGATAACACGTAGGCCAACTACAGCAATAGCAACAGCTACAACTAGATGCTGATGCGTTGGTTGTGCGCCTCGACTTGGGGGCAATTCGCCAGCTGCAAAGACAGCCTCAACTGCAGCTACAGCTACAGCTACAGCTACAGCATCAGCCGTAGCTTTATGACCAGATAAGCTATGCTAGGCTAAGCAACACCCACTCAACGACTGACGGCTGACGAGTGCGGGCCAAAAACAGACTCTGGCTGGCTGCACACACACACACTCTTCTTCTTTATTTTCTAGCCACATGTATGTATACATTTTCTTGGTGGCACTGCCAGTTTTATGACCTCCATGGCGAGAGCAACATTTGGAACGCCTCTTAAGTCAGGTGCCTCTAAAAACTAGAAGAAGAAGAAGAAGTAGTAGTAGAAAAAGCTCAGCTGTTGTTGTTGCTGTTTTTTTTTCTTTTATAGTATTTTGTTTAATAGTTCGTTGTGGCATGTTGGCTTTTTAATGGCCAGCATATAAATCTGTAGAGTCTGTGTCTGGCCGTAGTGTAGTGTGCCTGGTGTGTGTGTGGCTTAACCCATTTGAAAACTTTGTTGGCCAAGTCGCCTTTTGTGTAGTTGTTGGCTGGTCAAGTGTCTAGCTTAGGCAGTTATTGTATATATTTAAACATGGAGTAGAGTATTTGGTTAGGGTATACATAGTTTTACTATGTATTTTGTAACTCACTCAAGAAACTGGCAAATGCTTTGCATGCATTAGAAGCCTTGCTAGGGCTTCAATATTTTGATGTGAGCGACATTTTTGCTGAAGCAAATTGCAAACTATGATGGAAAATTTACAATTTATGTTTTAGTTTTTCAGTTAATCAAGAGCATTTCAATGGCGACCTTATCATATTTCCCCCCTCAATAACTATATTCTTATTAATAGATATTTTTATGGGCTTCGGGTATAATTCTGCGGGTCAACTGTTTGCCCGGCACCTATAATGAATTGTGGCAGCAACAAAGTTTAGATAAATCCATATAATTCTATTGAGCTTCACACTTGCCTGTGTGTCGAGAACACCTTGATTTATGTTAAAGCCGCCTCAACTATGCAAATGTCAATCAAAACATTGTGTTGTTGCCTTCGTTTGGCGGCATCTTGAAAAAGTTTCAAAAATCATAAAAAATCTAGAAAAAAAAAGCCGTTGATATTGTGTAGACTTGAGGTCTTCTGGCAACAATTAAGTCATTCAATTCATTTCCTAGTCATGCACATTGTTGCTTGATTTAGGGCTGCGTTTGAGTACTTCGGAACATACTTGAAATTCCATGGGTGCCGCGACGCCTCAATTAAATCGATTGAGCAATAGGCAGCAGTGGGAAAATACATATACATATCGGAAATTATGCGATTCGTGGCCGCACAACAACAATAATGAGCGCCAATTAAAAAAACTGCCAAAGAAAACACAGAGCAATTAAATGTAAACACGCATTAAATCCCACATAAACATTTTCTATTTTTGCACAATATTCAAATGCTCGGAAATATTTAAAAACTGTTAAAAACAACATCAAATTAAATTAAATCAAATTCATCAAATCACAGGCGCAAAATTTAACTCACAAAACTCAAGCAAAACAATTAAAGCATTGTGTGTTGTAGAGTGCTTGACGAGGAAATACCCTGGAATTTTGTATATAGATAAATATTGAAAATATATGAAATATATACATATATCTGAAGTTCGAGTAATTATGAATTATTTTAAAGTTCTAAATATTTTTGTATTCTATGTATTCTTTTGAGCAACAACTAAATTTTAAAAAATTTTATTTTTTCAATAACAAAACCTCCCATTGAATATAATATATTTTTATATAAAATTCGTAAGGTTTTTAGTGCTCATACTACACTCATATACAATTCGTTTCCAGGGTATTTGAAAATAAAAGTTTTGTGAAACTCGCAAAAAGAAAGAAAAAGCAACAAACTCGCCGACACTCAAGAGCCTCGCTTATCGCTCAACATCTGGCCAAAAGGCGATAGCTGTTTAATGGGTCGGGCCTAACGCTTTGTGCATGCCAAGCGAGTGACCCAGAGCTAGCTGCTAAAACACCTACATTCACATCGACATTAGCGTCTACGTCTCACAACTCCTAATTAGCGCAGCTAATTGAAAAGCTCACGCGTCACTGCAACAACAACAATAGAAACGATATGCAAGCCTCGCTTTGTATGTGTGTGTGTGTGTGTATGTGTGTGTGTGTAACAATAAACACTGTGTCAAGACCTTAATTAAGTCAAAGTAAACAAATTTTGAGCTGACTAATCGAGGGCGTTGCATGCAACAACGCTTCCGACTGCCATGCAGCAGCTCAGATGCCTCTTGACTGTTGGCTGATGCGGCGTATGCGTAATATGTTAAATGTTTCTTTATATACCCTGAGAAGAGAGTGAGCAAGGGGGCTTACTGATTGGCAGAATACACACAATAGCTGAGTCGAATAGAGAGTTTTGTTCTCATTCAGTTTCTTTGTATGGCTTAGAAATGGATTGGGAATAGATTTAGTTTAGCTTTTCTTTTCTTTTCTTTGAATGCTAATATACTCGATGAAAATAAATAGTATAAATAATATATAACATAGTAGAAGTAGTTTATCATCAATATTATTATCGCAAATGAGTTGGGAATCGATTTCTTTGAATAATAAAATACTCGAAAACAAGAAATATATAACATAGTAGAAGTTTATCATCAATATTACTATAGCAATCTATGAAAATCGATAATTATCGATTTAAATATTTCTTTTTCTGGGCACTAAGTCAAAGACTATAAGAGCTAGCCATATTTGCAATGATATACATTAGGAGTATATCACAGCTTGAGCTCAACTCTGGCTACAGGATATCTGCTAGTCTGGCACTCTTTTGCATTAACCTGCTCTTATTATTGCGTATGCCATTCGCATAGCTGTGCGTTGCATTACGTGCACTGCACATTGTTATTCTTAACCAAATGGCCACAAAAAATACCAAATAAATCTTCAGCTGAACGAAATAAAGAAATGCCTGCTTAAAGAAACAAGCAACAAAATATTTATTACATAAACCAATTAGACGGCGCGCGGCATTTGCATGCAAATGCATAATTTATGAATGCATTCATTTTACTTTGGCCGAAAAAAGAGAAAAATATGTAAACCAAAGCAAAACAGAAGATGAAGCCAAAGCCGAAGTCGAAGCCAACGAGTGTAAAATGCAGGCGCAAATGAAGCAATTAAATTCAGACACATAAAAGAAAACAAACCCAAAATAATATTATGGAATTTACGAATGCAATAAAAGCATAAGAAATGCCTATAAGAAAAATTATGCTAATTTATTTTTTATTTAAATGTTTTCCAATGCGGAAAGGCATAAGAAAATTAATAATATTTTGTTATTTTAATTCGAATGGGTTCGTTAAAATCAACGAGCGAAGGAAAGAAACAAACTGCATTGGAATGAGGGCGTGAAATGATTTTCGAAAAGCCTAATAGGTTAGAGAATTATAATTTATTTTATGAGGAGCTGAAAAGAAAGGAACTCAATGTAGAGGGAATGAGAAATTGGATTAAGAGATATTTGTAATAAAACATTATGTTAGTTTCATTTAAGAAAGAAGAGAAGTAGGAAATTGAAAAGTGAAGAAGAGAAGAGAGTGTGAGGGGTATAGAATGGCGGATAAAAGAGAGCAAAGAAAAGAAAAGCAGAAAATATATATAGAAGAGAAAAGAAAACAACAAAGGTACAAAGAAATAAACGAGAAAATCTAATAGAAGGAATAGAGCGAAAAATGAAGAAACCGAAGAAGGATATTCGAGTATTAACAAGTAAAAACTAAAAAAAAAAACATTTTTTTTTTTTTAATTCTTTTATTGAATTTATATTTGTGGACATATAATTTGAACATAGAATAGATAAGGCTGATTACATTCTTGAGCGAGGAATCCCAATTATTACAATGATTTGAATAGACGATATCATTTTGTCCGGGATCAAAAGCGAGAATGTTTATTTCGTGGGCACCTTTTCGTTTCCTATATACACTTATATAGAGTTACATAAACGTACATAGAAGTGTTACAGGTAAATAATAATGAAGCGTGTCGCCGTATCCTTGAGTAGTTTGTAATTGTTAAAGGCTACCGCAGGGGCACCAGCAGCCGGGGCCAGCTGGGCCGCCGGGTCCACATGGGCCACAAGGGCCGCAAGGACCACACGGGCCGCAGGGACCGCATGGTCCACAGGGGCCGCACGGACCGCACGGGCCACAAGGTCCGCAAGGGCCACACGGGCCACAATGGGCCACATGGGCCACAAGGGCCACATGGACCACCTGGACCACATGGTCCACATGGTCCGCAGCGTGTCTCACAAACTGGATACTGATTGGTCGAGAAGCAGGGCAATGGACAACAGGCACCGCCCGGTGCACACGGTCCAATCGGACAGGGCGGACATGCGGCACTCGGCTTATAATTGATCGGTCCATTTGGATAGCAGCAATACTCTCGCGGTGGCGGTATATCGATAGTCTGTGGCTTCGGCTGGCACAATATCGACTGGCAGACCTCTCTTGGTTCGCACACACGTTTCGGATAGCAGACAACATACGGATCGGGTATCATCGATGGATAGTATATTACACGTGGTTCGCGCACCATTTGCGATACCCAAATCAATTTCGGCACCTTTATGACGCGCGTCGCATCAACGACTTTTGGTATCGTTATTTGACGACATCGATTCACGACCATCGGTTCAGGCACAATTTTCTCGGTGAACACGACGCGCTTCTTGCAGATCAGTCGTGGTGGCTGCTGTACGGTAATGCATTTGGGAAACGGTGGCGGTATCCTCGGCGCGCACTGCGGCAGCGCCTCCAATTGGGCTGCATTGTAGCACTTGGGCGAAC
This sequence comes from Drosophila antonietae, assembly GCA_030914385.1. Classification (NCBI taxonomy): domain Eukaryota; kingdom Metazoa; phylum Arthropoda; class Insecta; order Diptera; family Drosophilidae; genus Drosophila; species Drosophila antonietae. The sequence goes on along the minus strand of JAUESO010000133.1, from coordinate 260 downwards.
ACTCAAAGGGGCCACAGCACGGATCGCAGGGGCTACATGGTCCGCACGGAGAACACATTATTTGAATTTTAAATATTTACAACTCGGAACAATAATTTTGTTTTCATTTAAAAATGAATCGAAAATTGTATTTTTTTTTTTTTTAGAAAAAAAAGGTTTAATTTGGATGCTGGTCAAATCACTAGTGAGAATCGTTCGTGTAGGGGCTGCTTAGTAAATGCCAAAGAACTCTACACCTACTTCAATCACATGCCTTTTTT